>VUQS01058723.1:0-10078 GCA_015108495.1 Heterochromis multidens | reverse complement strand
TTCTTCCCACTGTTGCCAAGTGCTTGCCCATAGGGGGTTGTCTGATTGTCGGGGTTTTCTCTTCTCTCTGTATTATTGTAGGGCCTTTACCTTGCAATATAAAGTGCCTTGAGGTGAATGTTGTTGTGATTTGGCGCTATATAAATTGAATTGAACTGAATTGAATTGAACTGAATAATGGCACCTGTTAGTCGATGGGATATATTAGGGAGCAAGTGAACATTTTGTCCTCAAAGTTGATGTGTTAGAAGCAGACCAATCAGGGTACCCATGCAGACCTCTTTCCAATGCCAAAAGTGCCAACAATGGGTATGGAGTAATGGAAGAAGGTGGCCTGGTCTGATGAATGACATTTTCTTTTACATCACGTGGATGGCTGCGTGCATGTGCATCCCTTACCTGGGGAACACCTGGCACCAGGATTCACTATGGGAAGAAGGCAAGATGGCAGGGGCAGTGTGATGCTTTGGGCAATGTTCTACTGGGAAACCTTGGGTCCTGCCATCCATGTGGATGTTACTTTGAAACATACCACCTACCTAAGCATTGTTGCAGACCATGTACATCCTTTCATGTAAACAGTTTTCCCTGATGGCTGTGGCCTCTTTCAGCAGGATAATGCTTCGTGCCACAAAGCAAAAATGGTTCAGGAATCGTTTGAGGAGCACAATGAGTTTAAGGTGTTGACTTGGCCTCCAAATTCTCCAGATCTCAATCCAAGCGAGCATCTGTGGGATGTGCTGGACAAACAAGTCAGATCCTTGGAGGCCCCACCTCGCAACTTACAGGACTTAAAGGATCTGTTGCTAACATGTTGATGCAGATACCATGGCACACCTTCAGGGGTCTAGTGGAGTCAATGCCTCAATGGGTCAGGGCTGTTTTGGCAGCAAAATGGGTACCAACACAATTTTAGGCAGGTGGTCATAATGTTATGCCTGATCGGTGGATATTTATATCATATATAATGGAATAGATACAAACTAATGACATAGAAGTACATTATTACACCAAATTCAAATAAAGTTTACAAGATAAATCTGGCAATATATATCTGGCAGTATAGGTTTTATTTTCTTATCATCAAATCCTATGTGCAAATTATCAAAACATATCAGTGAGCCACACTGTTATGGTCATGTGTTTATTGCCATGAACGTGCGCACTGTAGTTTATTTTGTTCCACACACCATCATAAATACATAGAGATCAACAAATGTGGATTAATCCAACACAGAAAATAGTGAACATTTTCACTTTTTCCTCTTGCTTTGTAACATTTGCTAAGTATAGTGAACAGCTGTTTGAAGAAATTTCTGAGCCTCTTTGAAAATACAAATATGAATTTATCAGGTTTTTGTTGTTATTTTTTATTTTCTTTTTTGTTTTTAAGATTTATAGCCTCAGTAGATGGACAGGGAGGTGAGAAATAATTAAGAGACTAACCAAAATACTGTTGATTTTGAACTTTTCATGGGATTTACCGGCTATCACAAAATGTAAAATAATACCAGCATCTTACTACAACTTAAAAAAAACAAGTGGTTTACCTAAGACAAAAGTCTTTTTTCCTGCAAATGTGAAAATTTGTTGGAAAAAAAACCTGTCATTTCAAAATTATTTTAAAAAATTGTAATTTCAAAATTATTAAAATTTTTAAGAGTTAAATGATAATTGTCTCTCACCTCTCCACTGCAGGTGACAGCTCCTCCCAAAATGAGCTTTCGCTGCTGCCTAACATGGGGAAAAAAAAAAACAAATTAAAAAAATCTAAAGGTCCTTTATTTGGATTTCCTAATAAATTGAATACTTGTGAATATTTTAGTGCCAAAATTAAACTATTTGCATCACACATATATTGACCACACGTACCTAATGACAGGCCATTGGACACAGATGTACTGTGCGGATCATTTCTGACTGGACTCTGAGACTCTAAGAAGCTGTCATCCAGCAGGTGTCGCGTTTTCTCTATAGGAAATGTGGCACTCCTGCTCTCTGACATGCCATACTGACACATCACACTGTGGACAGAGATCAACCATCAATCAGGCAACCAGGGAAACATAAAGATGCTGGTCGTACATGTTTTGTGTCATGTCATGGCTCAGATACAGATTCTAAAACCTAAAGATTATTTGAAGTAACAGAAGCATTCACATCAGACCAACTTGGGATTTTTGCAGATCAGAGTTCAGTCAGATGAACTCTGTTTGCATTAGCAGCTACAACAAATACCAGTATTATGCTTTAACCTGTTGAATGTGTTTTTACCATTTTTATGTGTTCTGTTGGAAATGGCCAACATTACATTAGTGGGTTTAAACATCAAACAACTCCAAGGTACTCTCTTTTAAATAATAATAAAAAATTCCTCTATTCTCATGGAATGGTCATGTTAACCTTATGTTAAACAGATTTCATGGAAAAAACAGCTGTTTTCTAGAGGTTGTTCCACTAATAGGAATCTTACATTTGGCAAACTTGCACCTGGGGTGAGAGTTGAATATGCCACCAGTTTTGTTCCATCATTAGGACTCTTCAAAACTTGGACAAGATGGAGTCTAAAAATGCGTTAGTATAAAAAGCCTATGATATTTGTCAAATATAAATCAAAATTCCATAAGCAACACACAATAGTACTAATTACAAATAATATGAATGCATCTCAAAGGGCAAACACGATTTATAAAAAGGCAATAAGTCTTCATTTAGGTCAGAATATTTAGTGGCCTGTAATTTTTTTATCCACAAAGCTTTTGGTTTAGTCTCCTTTGTTTGGAAACTTTTTGGATTTATACATTAGAGACCACTAAATATCCTGGCTTAAAGAACGACTTGGATTTTACTACCTTTTTTTAAAATCTTGTTTATCCTTTTGGGTGCATTTATATTATTTGAATTCAGTACACTGTATTTTTCTGTGTTGCTCATGGAATTTATTTAATTGTGACAAATATCATGGGTTTTATATTTTTTACATTCCTACACCTCATCCAAGTTTTGAAGAATCCTATTGGTAGAACATCACTGGTGGTATATTCCACAATTACACTGGCTGAAGTTTGCAATTGGTGGAATACCACAAATGAAAGATTCGTATTGGTAAAACACCAGCAGAAAAGAGAATTAAAGATCTTGCTGCCTGGGGCCTCTGCCAGACGTTCCCAGTGCACCCTCAATACGTTTAGGTACACCAGGTCTGTCCAGCATCTTCCCCCACCACCTGATCCAACTCACCACCAGGTGGTGATGAGTTGACAGCTCAGCACCTCTCTTCACCTGAGTGTCCAACACATATGGCGCAGATCTGATGATACGTTTACAAAATCGATCATCGACCGGCAACCTAGGGTTTTGTGGTGCCATTTGCACCTTTATACTCAAACATGGTGTTCATTATGGATAAGCTGGTAAACTCGGGTTCAGATCAGGCAACCTTTTCCTCCCAATCACACCCCTTCATTTCACACTGTCATTACCCATGTGAGTGTTGAAGTCCCCCAGCAGAACAATGGAGTTTCTAGATGGAGCACTCTCCAGCACCCCACCCAGTGATTCCAAGAAGGCTTGGTACTCTGAACTGTCGTTTGGTGAATAGGCACAAACAACAATCAGGACCCATTTCCTGACCTGAAGGTGCAGGGAAGCAACCCTCTCATCCACCAGGGAAAATCCCAACATACAGGCAGCGAACCGGGGTGATACAAGTATACGCACCCCAGCTCGCCGCCTCTCACCTGGGGCAACTCCAGAGTGGAACATAGTTCAACCCCTCTCCAGGGAACTGGTTCCAGAGCCCGAGCTGTACGTTAAGATGAGCCCAACTATATCTAGTCGGTATCTCCCAACCTTACGTACCAGCTCAGGTTCCTTCCCCACCAGAGTGGTGACGTTCCTTGTTCCACAAGCCAGTTTTGGAAGCCGGGGATCAGAGCACCAGGACCTCTGCCTGATCCACAAAACACCGAACCTATACGGCCCCTCCTGTGGGTGGTGGGCCCACAGGAGGACGGACCCATTTGGCTTCTTTGGGCTGAGCCCAGCTGGGCCCCATGGGCTAAGGCCCAGCCACCAGACGCTCGCCCTCGAGCCTCTACTTCAGGCCTGGCTCCAGCGTAGGACCCTGGTAACCCTGTCCCGGGCAGGGTACAACTGAACAAAAAAAAATCTTTCCCTGATGAAAACTTGACATGACCGATTTAAGATGACGTAGTAGGAAGACGCAGCCTCGCCGAGTCTCTGTTTCAGCTTGTGTCGAAAGTGCGGACTTCAAACTATATACCAGTTTTTAAATTGTGTTGATAGGCCCAGTAAAACCTGACTAATGATAAATAATTTATGCCATGCTTTTTTCTAAAAACTGTTGTCACGTTTTAGTGCAGGAAGAAACAGTAAAAACAAGATTTTCTAAGGAAAGCACTTGCGAGCAGGAAGTGCTTGCGAGCAAAAAAAAAAAAAAAAAACATTACACGCCCTTTCCTATTGGTGGAAAAATGCACCACATCAACCAATCAAAAATTATATGGCAACATGTGGCATTTGGTTGGTTAGGAACAGAGGAAAGTGATATTGATAGCGAGTTTTGAGATTTGAGAGATTGGTGACATTTAGCATGTTTGGAGTGTGTATTTAGTGTGTAGTCTAGTCGTTTTTGAGGCAACTACTGAATGTCACAGATGCTGGCCAAAAAGCCACCAAAGGCAGATTTAAATGTAAATGCTGTTTCCAGATGGAAAATAGGAGGAGTGATACACCTTGGAAATGTCATGCCTGTGATGTCCCCCTCTGTCTTGTGGTGGACAGGAACTGTTTTTTGGGGTGGCACAAACTTTGTTGTTTGCTAAAGTTGTACATAAGTATTTGAAATTTAAGTTTAAGTTTCAAGTTATGAAAATGATTCATGTGGTTGTTTGTGGTTTTCACAGTAAAAAAATATTTTTTTCCTACTCTGATTTTATGTTTTTTGTGTGATATTAGGTCCAGTGTGTTAATACAGTATGTCAAAATTAAAATATAACTGCAAAGTCAGACGTGAGGTTGTGCTGAAAAAAAAAAAAGACACCAAACAAGTTTTTAAAGGTGAAATATAAAGGTAAAATCAAAAGTAGTCAAAAAGGGCCAATTATACCCTCACCCCAGAGGGTTAAGTTAAACAAGAACATGACATGAGAATAAAGGTATTTTAAATATTAAAATAATAATAATAAAAATAATATTTTAATATTTAAAAGAGAGTGCTTTGGAGTTCTTTAATGTTTAAGGTTACATGGATTTTCTTGTAAAAAGTTTCTCAAACAAAAACAATCTGAATCCAGGAGGTGTTCTTATTCAAACACTGTTTCAATTACAAATTGACAAAAAAACCCCCCAAAAAAACCTTTAATACTGACACTGTAGTGTCTTTCTTTTCAAACAAAAAGAAGCCAATGAGGAAGACACAAGTTTACAAGTGTTGTTGTAGTTTTGTCGCTGGATTCTTCGTATCAGATTTCTTTTTTAAACAATTCTATTGGTTAGGCTTGAATGCAGAAATACTGTATTTTTGTTGACATACGACTCATCTCCATAATCTAAAATTGGTAATAGCTTGTTGTACTTACTTGTTTCCCAGACTGTGGCTCTTCCTGTGGTGAGAGGGAGGGGGGGTGGGAATATGAACCCCCACAGAGGCATCAGGGCAAGTAGGTCGTCGGTTATACCTCATAGAGGCCGATACCTCAGACAGACCTGAAACACAGAAGGTCATTATTACTACCTATTACAATACTGCTATTCTATTCAAAGTCTATGTGTAATTTAAAGACAGATGACCAATTTTTCTGTAACAACTAGATTTTTACAAGGTGGAAGAAAAATCTTTGCACCGTCATACAGCTTCCTCAAACTACTGACATTTATAGTAGGCTTCTTTTGTTTCTTGACACTCCGTCTCTTAAATAGAAATGTAAAAATTTAAAAGCTGTGCTAAGAAAATATTTCAGAAAACATGAAGATGTGTGTGTGTGTGTGTTCATTCACTTTTATTATTTCACATGGATTTTCTTCTAATAGTGCAAAAAATGTTAATGATAAAATGTTACTATATATCTGAGTCTTTGACATCTTCAAAGTAGCAAGCAAAAGCAGCAGTGGAACAAGTGCAAGTCCTTTATTTGCCTGGAATTGTGACTTTTAGGCTACGTGTAGCTTACTGGTGAAGTTTGTTCTGTTTGCGGCCTTAAATAATATATGAAGGCATGAGGAGCACTGCTGATATTAGAAACTAGATATGTTATTAACAGTGCAGATAATTAACTTTTACAGAGCATCAAAGCAGCATTTTTTGGAATCACTGGACAAAAATCAACAAAAAACACTTAACCATATTGTAATTCAGTTGGTGTGAGAGGGAACTGAACTCTTATCCAGTCTCTGCAATCTGTTTTCAGGCTTTTAAAAAATCTAGTCTATGACAGAGGATTTCTGGCAAATCACAAGTCTTTTCAGACTTGAATTTAAACTCTGTTTAAATTCTATGGGAGGCTACAAATCAGCATAAGGACACGCATGTGCGTATGCTTGTGCTAATCTCAAAGGGCTTAGAAGAGAACGTGTGTTCCTTATCACTCCAGGGGGCCACATAAAAAGTTACCAAGGACTGCAGGCCACACTCTGAGACCCCAGAGTATATGTATTAGCTTTTCTTTAAAAATGCTTAACATCATAGCCACTAGAGGGAGCTAGTAAGGCGCAAACTGATCCTCTACATAAAAGCCTTTATTAACATAATTAATCAGTGCAGTTATCCTGTGTAAGACTTGTGCCCTACATGCCCTTGCTATGAATATATGTATGAAAGTGCCCACATAAACTTATCATCAGTCCAGCCACAGATTGGCCTCCTGGCAGCACTGCTGTTGGACTGGTGAAGTGATCCACTGTTTCTATGTGCTTTTTGTGCCAGTGGAACCTCTGAGTCACTCTCTGTTCCCTCTCACTGGAAACCCACTGGGGGACATTCATTTTGACCATTTGGGACCCAGAAGGGCAGTGTGTGTTCAACATGCTCAGCTTCGAACACTTTAGATTTGTATGGAGTTATTTTTTGTATTGCAGGATTTTTGGACCTTATGAAAAGCAGCATATGGAGCCGAGCAGAGGACATACAAGCAGCTGTATGTGATTGTGTCTGTTGGTAGGGTTGTTGGGAAAACAACAACATTCCCAGTGATGATGTACTATGGAATTTGTTCAAATTAGAATCTTTCCTACCAGCAGGAGGAATAGGTTTAGAGATCTATTTAGTAATCAGTTTCGTGCAGTAAAAGTAAAAGTAAATTGAAGGAATGTGGGTAATGTGGTGGAATAATGTGATCTCTCAGGGAAAGAAACTGTCTTAATGTGGCTTAATTACTCTGCTATTAGCATGTAAAAGCTCCTGCTGGTTTGGATTACTGTGGCTTGCTCTGGAGAAGTGCACAATCAACAAAATAAGTTTCATGAAAACTAGCTTAAAGTATACAACAGTTATCCTCCTTTTCCACATAGCTGCCACTGTTCTAAGTGAGAGTGATTTTATGGACTGTTAATTTCATCAGCAAGAGGTGTGAATCATTGTGACTTTTTCAGCCTTCTTTAAGACAAAAAACATTACCCATTGCCTGCCATATCTCACCAAAATACGACAGTTGAGCCAAGAAGCCATGCTGACAAGAGTCTTTAATATATGAATGCAGCATTTCTTCATAAGAGTAGAATGATTAAATGTGAAAAAAACAAAACAAAACTGAGACATATTGTTGAAATTGCACTGATTACTGTCTTTTTTGTAAATGCATGGCTCATTAAATACAAAAAACATTTTCAGAATGCACTAGAACATTTTGGATCTGTTTTTTAATAGGTTATTATATGATAGGTTTACTGGTTTGGTCCACTTTAGATCAAATTGGACTGAGTGTGACTCAAACTAAAAATGAATTTTACAGTATTGTGTACTGAAGCACAAAAGTGCACAAAAGTAGATTTAAAAAAAAAACTACTATTATGTGTAGTTTTTAATTATCAATATCACATCATGAAAAAGTGAAATAAAGAGCAAAAAAATCAAATCAATATGTGTTGTGTGCTGCTTTTGTCTTCAAAATAGCATCATTTCTTGATATACACAGTTTTGAAGGTACTTGGCAGGCAGGTTGTTCCAGTGCTTTCTGCCTCTTTTTGCAATCTCAGACTGATTCCATGATGCTGAGATAAGGGCTCTGCTGTTGGAGGACTGCCTGTTTTCTTTTGTTACTGAAGATAAAACATGCAGCTTATACTCTGACTATATGCTATAATGATTATGGGATGCAAGTTTTCCGTGATGAAAAGATTAGCATCTAAATTGCCTAAGATCAGTACTGTAGTTTTTCTCAGACAGCCAACGGGAAGGCTGAAATGCACTCAAAATAGACCTGGCAGGTTGTCCACAGTGGTAAAACACTGCTATTACCTCACAACAGTTCTTTGAACGGTCATATTCCCGGTGATTGATAATAGCTCTTTATTCATATCTAAGCACATGCGTGCTTATTTAGCTATTTGAACAACTGCTTAGACATTACAAAACAGATTGGATGAAACTGACCACAGGGAGGAGTCTTCAGTCACGAGAAGCTGAGTCGCAGGCTTACGAAAATAGACAATTTAGGAAACACAATCATTTAAATGAGATAATATTGTAAGGGTGCTAACGTCACACAGAGCAGCACCATTAACAGGGGCTTGTCCTTGTCAGACACAGTGATGGTGAAAGTGTCACATCACGTGGATTTATCCTTGTACATGTTCGGTTCAGTCCACCACATTTTCCTTTTACTGTCTCGATCTTACACGGAGAGAGTGAGCAAACCAAATTCTTCTGTTTGGCACTGTGTGAAGTGCGTGAGACTTGTTTATACTCATTGAGCCAACAAGACAGAGGACACAGCCAGAACAGCCCTTTTCTGCCATGTTATGTAACTGCAAATGTTCATCTAAGCAACAAGAGGAGAGTACCATTAGCTGTTATCATGCACTTAAAGTATGAGACAGCCTGATCCATGACAGTCAATCAGGTAATCCCTTATTTAGCCAAAACATTATGTTCACCTCTACCTTAGTTTTTTTGGGTTTTTTGTATGCCACCCCAACCACCCCTCCAAAGTCTGGATATCTACTACATCTTTTCCACCATCTAGAACTACTTTCAAACAACAACAAAAAAAGGTTCCTGCTATGTGGCACCAGCACTGCACCATAGAATTACTTGTTCCAATTCATCTCCAAGCACCATTTCTGTGGTTCAGAGATGCTCTCATCTAGTCAGCCAGCTCGATGAGAGCAGAGGGTGGCTGTGGCTCAGGAGGTAAAGCAAGTAAACATGTAAACCACTACATTATGGAGCCACTCTCAAAGCTAAACACCTATATAGAACAATTTCTTTGAATGGATACTTAGACACAAAAAATTGGTCCAAAGAGATGCATGTTAGGTTAATTGGTCATTCTAAACTAACCATGGAGGTGATATAAAGTACTTAAAGTGTGTAGAATGAACTTTTTTCCAATTAAATTAAAACAATGAGTGGGATCATTTACATTTTGAGTAAAGCCAATTGATTCTAATAAAAAATTAAATGCAGTGTTGAGACTGTCATTTTCAACATCTACATACAGTGGGGGAAATAATTATTTGATCCCCTGCTGATTTTGTAAGTTTGCCCACTAACAAAGAAATGATCAGTCTATAATTTCAATGGTAGGTTTATTTGAACAGTGAGAGACAGAACAATAACAAAAAAATCCAGAAAAATGCATTTCAAAAAAGTTATAAATTAATTCGCATTTTCATGAAGGAAATAAGTATTTGATCCTCTATCAATCAGCAAGATTTCTGGCTCCCAGGTGTATTTTACTGACATTGGAGGCCTCCTCAACTCGTTACCTGTATAAAAGACAGCTGTCCATAGAAGCAATCAATCTATCCAGATTCCAAACTGTGCACCATGGCCAAGACCAAAGAGCTTTCCAAGGATGTCAGGGACAAGATTGTGGACCTACACAAGGCTGGAATG
>VUQS01058722.1:0-15789 GCA_015108495.1 Heterochromis multidens | reverse complement strand
ACCCTATATTTAACTGAAAATAGTATAAAAATAGGGGACGAGTCATTGCTCCAAGTGGAGGAGTTTAAGTACCTCTGGGTCTTGTTCACGAGTGAGGGGAGGGGGGAGCGGGAGATTGACAGACGGATCGGGGCTGCGGCTGCAGTGATGCGGACGCTGTACCGGTCCGTCGTGGTGAAGAGGGAGCTGAGCATAAAAGCGAAGCTCTCGATTTACCGGTCGATCTACGTCCCTACCCTCACCTATGGTCACGAGCTCTGGGTAGTGACCGAAAGAACGAGATCGCGGATACAAGCGGCGGAAATGAGCTTTCTCCGATGGGTGGCTGTCCTCTCCCTTAGAGATAGGGTGAGGAGCTCAGCCATCCGGGAGGGGCTCAGAGTAGAGCCTCCACATCGAAAGGAGCCAGTTGAGGTGGTTCGGGCATCTGACGAGGATGCCTCCTGGACGCCGTCTGGGGGAGGTGTTCCGGGCATGTCCCACCGGGGCAGACCCAGGACACGCTGGAGAGATTACATCTCTCGGCTGGCCTGGGAACGCCTCGGTGTTCCCCCGGATAAGCTAGAAGAGGTGGCCGGGGAGAGGGAGGTCTGGGCTTCTCTGCTTAGGCTGCTGCCCCCGCGACCCGGCCCCGGATAAGCGGAAGAAAATGGATGGATGGATGGATGGATGAAGAAATAGGTGTATGAAATCCAGATTAGATGGCGTTTAATACAGATTCTCTTAACAGAGTCTCAAGATTCGCTTGCTGTGGAATTACATATATCCCATATTTGGGATAAATAAGTATATTTAGTGTGTGTCCTCAACAGAACATAGAGATCTCAGTGCCCCATTTCTAATCAAAATGGTTTATAATCAGATATCTAAACAAAGGCCAAATGATTTAAGCAGGGATGAGTGCTGCAGTGTACTATACTATGACACAATGACCTGTGATGCTAGATTTCAGAGCTAAAGGCAACTCCCTGCTGTTCAAGCTCATTCTGTTTTGATTTATTGACAGACCTGTGTTAAATTGTAAGTTAGCTCATACGCAGCAATGTATCCCCCCTATAACTTTCAAGGTCAAAAGTCAGAAAAGTCCAGTGCTATCAGATCAATACTGTATCTGATTTCCCACGAGGGGATGAGCTTACACTTTCACAATTAATTTAGTTGGCCCAGACCATGTGGAGAGTTATGACCCTACTGAGTTCACTTCTTTAAGATTTGCAAAAGATTTTACGTTGATAAAAGTAAAAAAAATATAAATATAAAAAGTAAATTAATATTCAGAGCAGAAGAAGAAAAGAGACAAAGACTTCCAGAAGAGTAAAATTTTATCTCCAGCTAGCAAGGGCAGATTCCCAACTTAAAGCAGTGGCACTTAGCATTTTACAACCAAAACCTTCAAGCTACAGTTTGTCTCAATCCTCAAGGGAAAACAATCTACACCCTAAGGCAACAAGTAATGCATAAACAAGTGATAATAAATTATGCACTATTCATGAATGATTAAACAATAAACAGAATTGAAGGTTAAAGCAAATCGAATAGAATTAAAAAAGTAAAGGAAGTAGCCCCAGCTGTGCTAGTGGTCCTGTGCCTTACCCAAATTAACCTTATGGGTCCTCAAATTTATCTCATCTATCTATCATCACACAATAGTTATCTTTATGCCTGCACATTGAACACTATGAAAATGTTTTCTCTTCCTGGAGAAAATGGCAAAGAGAAGAAATCACCCTCAGTTGAACTTTATTAGAAAATTGCTAAACTAACTCTTAATTAAAGGATAAATCAAATTTTGCTTCTGAATCAAACAATAACAGTCTAATGAAATTAGGTACAAGTAATGAAAGTGCTTGCTTTAGAAACCTTTCTTCCATTTTTGACTTCATTCAAAAATTGATTGGCATTATTGTTATTAGTTTATACTGCACACAAAAAATTACACACAAAATGTGTCATCTATCTATCTGTACTAGATATATGCACTAATAAGACATAGCAAATTGTACTTAGAAAAATCATGGGTAGCACTATAATACAGGCTATAGCATAATTAACAAACATTTTCCATACAGTTTGTATTTAGGATATAATTTTCATCATCTAAAAATACTTACCAGCTCCTAATGATGTGTAAAATACATTACATATCATTATAATAGAACAAGGAAGTAACAACATGCCGTTTTATGGGAAAGTAGTGCCCAAAGGGTACTGTAAACAAAATGAAACATAAACTAAATAATAACATGATAATAAATAAATTGAATAAAGCATTTTTTCCAGTAATGAGTACCTTCAGAGCATTTTTGGACTATAGAAGACACCAGTTATACTGTAAGTGTTTCTTTTAGGTATAAGAAAGGAGACAAAAACAATTTTAACTCTGAGTACATTTGGTTTTTAAAAGAAAGAAGATACAAGTCATATATAAAACGGTATAGTACTGTCTAAGTGTAGTACCATTTTCATCTAAAAATCTATACAATTTCAATTAGACTATAAAAAATTGGATGTAAAGTATCAAATTAGTGTATTGGTTGCATTTGCTTACTGTTTAATAAGGAACATATTACTTCTAGTTTTGTCTAATTTGATACAAAGTATAGCTTGTTGCATCTTAAAGGAAATCCACTTCTGACCATCATATTTGACCCAATATACAATGTACACTTAACTAAGGTTTTAATTTCAGTTAGCTGATGGATGGAAACTGCATTTAACTCAGGAAATGGGATAGAAAGAGTAAGTTGTGTAAAAACTTCAGTGAGTCTTGAATGACAGTCAGTGGTTGGGTTTGGGAGGGTTACTTGTCTGTACTCTATCTCTCTTCTGTTAATTTGACAGCGTCCATTTGGATTAGATGTACTGGTGCAGAAATAATTAATCTTTGGAGAAAATACTTAGATTGATAATTGCAGGTTGTCACTGTTCACCCTGTTCATTCAAGTGACTGGTGTAATCGGTTGGAGGGAAACCAACTGTGCAACACCCACTCAGCCAGAACAGGCATTTTAAAATACAAAGGCTTTACCATCAGAAGGAGATCTAATCTTCATTAGAGCTGAATAACTTCAGTTAAATATCTATTGATTAAATCCCTAATATTTTCAACAAATTTGTTTAGGCCTTATATGTACACATCATTGAAATAACATGACAACTGTGCGTGCATTGTGTGTATCGTGCACTGTATGCAGACATATCAAAACTAGATTTGTTTTTCACATGCATGTCCAAGCCCATTGACTGTGCTTCATGTGTTGATAGACAGATTGTTGACTAGTACTACAACACATGTCTACCAGTGCCCATGCCGATACCATGTACCTGAATTACAGACATTTTTATATATTGTTCCCCATTTTTAGAAGCTCAAAAATAACTGGATAAACTAACATAGTTTCAACTATAAGGTTTGCTTTTTAATACTTGGAAGAACTCATTTGTAGTTAATCACTGCCTGAAGTCTAGAACCCATGGATCTCACCAAATGCTGTGTTTCCTCCGTTGAGATGCTCTGCCAGTCCTTTACTGCAGACATCTTCCATAGCTTTGTTTGTAGGTCTCTCTACATTCAGTTTTGTCTTCAGTAACTGAAAAGCTGCTCTTTTGTATGGAGATCAGGTAACTGACTTGTCTATTGAAGAATACACCATTTCTTTGCCTTGAGAAATTCTTGTTTTGCAGCATCCTTTGCATAATTATCCATTTGCACTTTTAAGTAATGTTCAGTCAGTTTTACAGCATTTAGCTGAATTGGAACAGAGCGTATCACCCTGCACACTTCAAAATTAATCTTGCTACTTCTATCAGCCGTCATACTATCTGAAAGATGTGGTATCATATGGTGCTGTTTCTCTCCTTCTTGATACTTTTCTCGTCCCATCATTCTTGTACAAGTTATTCTTGGTTTCATCTACCAAGACTTTTTATTCCAGAACTGGGCAGGCTCTTTTAGATGCAAAGTCTATTTTGGCCTTTATGTTCTTCATTGTAACCACTGGTTTGCCCCTTGTTGTAAACCCTCTGTATTTACATTCATGAAGGTGTCCCTTTGATGACTTTGATGAGACGCCTACCTCCTCAAGAGTGTTCTTAACTTGGGTAGATGTTGTAAAAGGGTTTTTCTTAATCAAGGAAAGAATTCTGTGATCATCCACTTTAGTTGTTTTCTGTGGTCTTTTTAGGAGTTTAGTTTTGCTGAAATGCTCGGTTCATTTTGTCTTTTTAAGAATAAATCATATTGTTGATTTTGTCACTGCTGAAGTTTCTGGTCTCTCTTTGATTTATTTTTATTTTTATTTGGTTTTTCAGCCTGACGATAGCCTACTTCACTTGCACTGACATCTCTCTGGATCTGAGAGACTTCCAGTGAAAATCTACCAAAGTCAAGTGTAACACATGGAATCAACTCCAGATATTTTTCCTGCCTTATCAATGAGAAAAAAAAGCCTCACTAGGCCATGGAGTTGCTTGTTAGTCAACTGTCTGATTACTTTTGAGCCACTAAAGATCTGTGACCATATATAAAAAAGGCTCTTAAACAGTTTGTGTAATACTTATGATACCTTGAATTAAAGCTGACCGCCTTTACTTCAGTCACATATCTGTTTGTTTATTGTTTGATCTGGAATCCACAGAGGTGGTATCCAGCAACAAAAACACAACAATTGTTTTATTTCCAAAGAATTCTGAGCGAAACTGGAGATGGCTGAAAGGCTGCCATGTTGGGCAGAGACAGGTCATCAACCAGTTGTTCTAAGGTGTTGTACCCATGTGGGGATCCTACTAGATTAGAACTGTTCTGCCCTGTGTTAGCCAATCTAGGTAACTACCCATGGTTTGCAGTTCATTTGTGCTGTCAGGTGATCATGGTGTGCTGTTAGCTACTTCCACTACTAGGCATGGATCATGTAAAGCCCTCATACAGTCCAGTTCTTCATGCCTGAGACTGGTTGATGGATGTTTGCCTTTGCAATATTAACTGGTTCTTGTTCTGAGAGACTGTTGTATGGCATGATGTCTCTTTCTCCCAGATTTTAAGTATTGCTTAGCCTCAGCAGTGGATGGGACTGATCCATCCGGGGTGTATTCCTTGCAGTGCTGGATGGGTTTTTGGAGAACAGGCCATTTATTCTCTTTGCTATTGTTTCTCTTATCACCCTAGCAGTTAGAGCTCCAAATCTTTGGTTGCAGTTTCTGGAGCCTTCCTTGTGGACAACTTGTTGGACTTCTTATCCATCAAGGATAAGGTCTCACATTACGCTCTACTGCATTTTGTGAGTAGATCTGTGTTAACATCTGCCACATCTCTCTTAATTGAACTTTGTCAGTGAGCTGAGGGAATCTCATTCAGGTGTATGGCGGTGGTCAGTCTTCCACAATCTTCATCCTCAGCTCTGTGGATGCATCTGTCATTACTGGTGGTTGGGTGTCATCTAATTCCTTAACACAACTCTCTTCTACCAGAGTCAGCTCAGTTTGTCCTGCTCAGTATTGCTTCAATTGTGCTGTGCCCTTTTCAAACTTGATAGTAGCTACCAGGTATTTTTTGGTTAATGTGGATGTTGGTCTTCTTCTCATCCTACATCTGTTGTATCTAACCCTGTACTTGGAAACAACTTTTAGCTGATGTGGTGTGTGTGTGTCTGTGTGTGTGTTTGTCAGTGCTCATCAACAGAGCAAAAACGTTTTCCATTACAAGTTTAAGGTGTTAAGGGACTTGTTAAAGCACCACTTTAACTGAGTGAATGTCATTATAACAACATTGGTAGAACTATATCATTTATCTGTACGTGAGTAAGAAACTGTTGCTAAGGTTTACTCTGTACATACCTTGACAACTGCATAACAAAAACAACTTTCAGCGAGGACAATGCTGGAAGCAACTGTATTAAAAAAAAAAATTTAAAAAAAAAACTTTCAAAGCACTCTTGCTCAATGTCAAGTTGTCCTCCTGTCCGCTGTGTCTCTGTGTCTAAATTATTTGGTAAAGTAGTTGCTCTATTTTATATTAGTTTGTGAAAGGGTACTCAACATTTGTCCTGTGACTGATAGATGCTCTATTTGTGTTCCCCTTGTCTCTCAGACCAGCAGGCCCCATATGAAAATGGACTATGCATGTGTGTGTGTGTGTGTGTGTGTGTGTGTGTGTGTTTGTTTATGTGTGTTGGTGTGTGTAAGAAACAGAGAGAGGGAATTTTTTTTACCCAAGGACCAACTACTGAGCAGGACTCTGATATATTTGTATGGTGCCATTGTGGGCTGTAGTGATTGATAAGCCGATCTCTCTACTTGTTATAAGCTGAAATAGCTTTTGTTGTCAGATTTGAAAATGCCAGTCTGAGCTGTGAGTTTTGGTTTGTAGAAAGCTTGATGATACTGTGTGAGAAAGGTTAGTGAAGAATCATAAATGTTATAAATCAACAGTCTTCATTGTGAACTGCACCCATCTGAGACAGCTAATAAAGCTATAATGGGTGCTTAATTCTTTTTTCTCATTTATATGTATGTCATTGTCAAATAACATATTTTTTATTGCATATAATAACAGTATAGAAATTGTAAATGATATGCTGCATAGGCCATCTACATAGACTTATTGATTCCAGGCCACCACATTTATCATCAATACCTTAGGCTTTATGCCTAAGGTATTGATGATAATACTTTCCCTCCTCTGCCGAGGTGATTTGCATTTAAAATCTCATTTTACGAAGGTCAGGATAATTTATTTTTAGAGGGATAGACACTCTTTACATATTTGTTTAATGGAATATGAATCACTTCACACCTGAGAAATGAATGGATGCCGTGGTGACATTTCCAAGATCTGTTTTTGTTTTAATATCATAATTTGGATTTGATAAATGACCCAGACATTTAATGGAGTAAAAATAAGGTCAAAAACAACTTGAGCATCATTAACTATATTCACTGTTTGTCACATATGGTTTACTTAATGATTAATGTCACTCAGTAATGAAGCTTAGGCTGAGTAATTTGCATAGGCACTCACCAGAATGTAGCAACACTAAGTACCAGAATAACAACCTCACTAGCTTGTTTTGAATTATACATTATCATGGCGGATCAGAATAAATATATTTAACTTGTTATTGTAAGATTTAGGGGGGATTTCATTTATTTGCTCATGCTATTAAGAATCGTGCATGAGTATCCAGGTTACTGATGTTTCCTGCAAACATTATAAAATGAGCCATGCTGCTATTAATTATAAGGCAGATAATATTAGGTGCAAGGTTGTTTAGTTAACTAAAACTAAAGCTAGATGTGGTCAAACATTATAATGTGCTAAAGTAAAACTAATTAAACTGTCTTTTAAATTTAAAAAAATAACTGAAATGATAATGTGTGCTTATAAAACTAACATAAAATAAAAATATACGGGAAATCTCCTTAGTTTACCCTTTTCAAGTTGGTCAAATTTGACAACACAACCTGCCTGGTTGAGGTTACAGTACATGTGTTGATTGAGATTTGGGATGTGTACATTACTGTGTGTCAATGGCCTTCACAAAGTGTGTTTGTATTGTGATATTCAGGAGTTAAAGTGGGGTTTGGTAGGCGGGGGAACACTAAGATCAGGTGTAGCAGTGCAGCATAGGGTAAAGAATCACTTAGAAATAAGTCACATCATACTGTGTTCTGTGAGTTTAAGTAGATTTTTTTTACAGGCTGTACAGGCTGTGGTTAGCTGGCTTGTGCTGCTACTTTGATATTCCCTGCTCTTTGTAGATTTAGCCAACAGAATTGAACAACATATAAGCCATGTTTTCACCAGTTATAAGGCTGATTTTCAACCCCCAGACACTATAAAAAGTAGAATTTGGTGAGTGGGTCTAATCAGCATCATACTGTAAACTTAAATATTAATTGATGTCTACTACCCTGGATGTAACCTAACGCTGACCATGAACACCACAGCCTGCTTTGTATCAGTCCAGCATAGTGAATTATTTTAAACTTCATCACAGTACTGCAGACTACCCTGCAGTGTACCCTGCAGTAAGTGATACCAAACTGCCTAGTACAGTGCGTAGTACTCAAGGTTTTCATGCAACCTTGAGTAACACAAAATCAGTATACTTCAACTTGTTTTGCAAGACATTTCACAAAAACATAATTCAACAACACATCATATATAGATCCAATATCTGGTTTAAAAACTCTAAAATGATTGAAGACATTACCTGTAAGATTTAAATTTCCAGCTTATAAAAGTTCACTTGCTGAAATACTCTTATGTTTAAAAAATAATCTCTCATCTTTCTCTCCTGCCCTCTCTTTCTTAAAACTTTCTCCATCTGTGAGTGTTGCACATTACATTTTTTTGTTTCCCTGGGAATACACCAACTTTACCTTCAGCTAGCTGACACATTTTGTGACAAATTGCACAGTTGTGTGTTTGGTGATATTTGAAAAGCTTCTTTTGAAATTACCTGCCGCTTAATAAAAGTTACTCTCTTTATGTTCACTCTTCTTCTGTGGTGCCAGCTAGATGCTGACCAGGCTATACCACAAACACAACTTCTATTACATCTTCACCATGAAGGCATGGGACAGGGATGAGAAGAAAAAAGAGATGTGTTGAGTGTAAGCGGCCTTGGGATGTCATCATTTTTTTTGTTAGCCTACTGTGCAAATATGACCACTGGAAGCAACACCAGGTTGCAGCGCATGACAAATTAACTCATTCAAATGTACTATGCATTAACCTGCCTATAAGATTCAATTGCTTATTAACTGAAGGTCCTGGAATGCTATTCTGGAACATTCTGTCCCACTTTAATCCCTCGTGATATTTATTCTGATCTTCTGAAATCCTGCCCCAGACAAATACGATCCATATTCTGATAGTTTAAAAAAAAATACTAAAATTAACAATGAAACTAATAAAAACTAAACTAAAACTAAATATCTTCAAATAATGAAAACTAAACTGAAACTAGCAAAAACACTCTGGAAGCTAACTGAAACCAAATTGAATTTAAAAAAAAAGAAATAAAATCTATTACAAAATGCAAAACTATAATAGCTCAGGTTAGCTGTCCCTTCAAATTGGTAGACTGCCCTATGAAAAATCAAAGCGGAGCAATGATCTACTACCTGAAATCAGAATAATCTCAGTGATGCTGCAAGGTAGCACATCCAGACATTTTGATATTTGTGCTCTTTTAGCTACCAGTCCAGGTTTTTCCTCTACAGTGAATGCAGAAGACACAGTTTGCATGCTTAAGTCTGCCAGTGGCACACACAGAAATCTGTACAAAAGGAGTTATTAAAAAGGCAAAGGAATAATGAATGTAAACCCAAGGCTCTGACGTTTTGTTTGTTGCCTTACTCTATTCACTGAGTTTACTAAATACCTGCATTTGCAGCGATAGGTGAGCAACTCTCTCACTCCCCCAATGAGAGAGTTGCACATTTACAGGTGCTGCACAAGAGCAGTAACACTATCAATGATTTATGATCATTAGATAAGTCAGTAAACCTGAGAACAGTAAATTACATACTGTACTTTGCTACACCTCAGACAGGTGAGCTGTCACACAGTGTTGTACAGGTAAATCATTTGTTACTCAGTAGCTCTCCTCAGGCTTGAGTCCTGAGCTCCATTGAAGCTATCCAGGCAGCCTGACCTGTACACAAGTCAAAATTATTATTCTTGTCTTTTTTTCTTTTTTGTTACTTAAATTCAAAGTCAATATTTTCAATAGTGATCACTGTATTATTACTGTTTGCATGGATAATTACCATAACTATATATAAGATACAACCTCTAACTCATGAATTACGGCAAGAGGTAGCCAGGTAACAATGAAAACCCATTTTAATGTATGATAACTAGCTTTAGTTGGATAATTACACATATATAGACTTTTTAATATTCATGAAGTCATAAATAAACTAAACAGCAGATTTAGCCTGATTATAAGCAATAAATTACTGCATTATGGGATTTCAGGGTTGGATGCTTTAAAAAAAAATGGGGCTCAAATAAATAAATTTGCTCCAAGCAACCACAGGGTATAATAAAAAAATCATTATTTTATTTTCTTAGTTTGTACAGTTACTCATATAATTAGATTGAGACACTTGGCCTACTAATTTTAACATTGCCTTTTCATATTCTTATATTATTTAGTGTATTTAACCAATAAATCAATAAAGGTAACTTATTGCTTTTTAAGTAAACTAAAACTTTATCAAAAATAAAAAATGATATTTAAACTTACATATTTTCATCAGTCACATCTTAAGCAGAGGATTACAGATACATTTTACGGGGCAGTAAAGTTTCATGATGAATACTGCACCAGAGCTGTAGCTTGACCTCGTCACCTTGCTCAATTTGCTTAATAATTTGATGGACAAAGATATTAAGGTAAGACTCATTTAGCTGACAAAAAATGCTGTTTGAAGAAAAGCTTACAAGGTTTGTTCTTTGAAATAAAAAGCTAACTGCCCTGGCAGTGGGGAAAAAAGCTATATAAACTGGATTCATCAGGAGGTGGAGAAGAGGAAATAAAGCAATAACAGTCATTTTTGTAGGGCAGTGGGCTGGATGTCATCAAAAGCTGATGAAGTGATGAAGAAAACAAGTCTTCAGTGTACAGCATCAAGAGTAAATCAAAGCTCTGCTGTGGTTAATGGTCTCATCTCACTGAATGCCTCATGAAATTAATTTATACAGTTTAATCAGTCCACATTCTGCACTTCACTCTGATTAAAGTAGATTTACAAAGTTATTTCTTTCTTTGCAAAGTAAGACAAATAGCTCTGAGCTTTGCAATATTTTTTTTCACCTTAATATTTATTGAACTCTTTGCCAGTATGCCAACAGAGATTCACATAACATTAATGCAAAACGGAATGCAGATTTACAGTTATCATTCTTTTGCTTTGTCCCTTCATATAATCATACATGTAATGTATTCCCAGCATTAGAACCAGACAATTACATTTTTAAAGACAGAATAATCTGTAAGCCAATGAAATTAAATGGGATTGTAGTGGATTATGCAGGGAATAAAGAAGAGAGTAAAATGCATTATGTGCAGATTACAGTAAACCCCATAATCTGTTTGTCCTAAATGGGCTTTGTTCATTCGAAGCCACAATCCATCTGTCCCTCTGGGACACTGTTTCACTGATGCCATCTCCAGCTGTAATTATTTAGACAAATCTCACATTATGGTTTTTCTTTGCACCTTCTAAATATGTTATGCATTAAAAACTCCTGCTGGAGTCATCCACCAGTATCCTGGTATACATAAAAAAGCCTTAAAGGCTCAAAGTGATTCCATATGTAGAGAACATAATCTGCTGCTGCAGATCTCCTACTACAAACAACATTTTGTGCTGTAGATTGAAAATAAAAGCTTCTAATTTTATTGAGAATGTACTAACTTGATGAGGTAAGACAAATTTCTTCCATAAGGTAAACACAGCTGATGTATGCATATATTGGCAGGCAGCAATTCAGTTCAGGATATATAGTGTGATTTTTATATGTGTAAGATGTGTTTTCATATCTTCTGACTAACCACAAATTTGGATATGCAATGTTTACATGGTGTTTCTGTCATGACCTATATAGTACATAAAACACTGGAAAACATGTTCCCCCATAATGACTGCATTTTGACAGAATTGGTAGTCTCCACTGGAATAGCCATGGTTAGTATATTGAAGAAATTATTGAAATCCTTGCATGATGAATGCCTTCACCTTTTCCAGAGTCAAACATAAGACACAGGGGCCAGAATTGGCCCGGCAAAGACTCCAGTCTGGCCCACTTGATGACTTTGGAAAATGTGAAGGAGTGCATTTTAAATTTTAACTGTTTTTTCAAGTGTTACAGCTTTTTCTATTGATACCCCACCCCCACCCCCCGGCCCACCATTGCCATTCATACTACAGCAAAGTAATTAGTAATAAAAAGTAATAGATAAACAATTAAATGACAGAAAACTTCCTGTTTTTCCACTATCTACTATAGAAATGTCTGTCTTTTTTTTTCTTTAACAGTGAGTCCACAATAAAAAACAAACAAAAACGGAAAAACATTCTGTGAATTAATGAAAACTTTATATTTTATAATTTTATAATTACAGGACAGTCTGGGCAATGAATTACCAAAGCGTTTTCTGTAATTCTGTAATTTTACACATTTTTCATGTTGTTTCACCATTCTGGCCCACTTAAAATCAAAGTGGGCTATGTATGGCCCACGATTTAAAATGAGTTTGACTGTCATGGTCATTTGACCCAGTGTTTTGAGTTTGCTATTCCTTATAACTAGTTAACAGGATCTTTAGTTTTGTTTCTTGTTTAAATTTGGTTTTTGAAAGGATTTATGTTTTAAGTCTTATAGTTTTCTGAGTTTTGATCTATTGTTCTCTTTGTGATCCTGGTCTGTTTCCCCAGTTGTGTCTCTATGTCTGTCTGGTTCCTCTGTGTCCTGTCTCTGTAGTCAGTCATGTCTCCATTTTTATTCTCCCTTTGTCTAAGTCAAGTTTGTATGTCTCAGTCTCTGTCTCAGTGTTATTCTCCTGTTTTGTTGTGATAGTCCTTAGTCTTGTGTGCGTTATGTTCAGTTTTGCTTCCTGTGTCTCGTCAGTTAGATTCTGTTCAGCCGTGTTCCCCAGGTGTGTCCTCTCTGCCCTGATTCCCTCCTGTATATATATTTTCTGAGTCTCCCCATTCTTTGTCACATCGTCGTCTTGCATTCCCCCCGTGCTGTGTGCTCTGTGTTCGTGTTTCATTGTCTAGTTTTTAGTTCTAGTTCCTGATCCTAGACACGTTGCTTCTTAGTTTTGTATTTGGTTCTTAAGTTTGTAAATTTCAGCAATAAAGCTGTGTTTAAGTTCACGTGTTGTCGTCGGAGTCCTGCTCT
Organism: Heterochromis multidens; assembly: GCA_015108495.1. Classification (NCBI taxonomy): domain Eukaryota; kingdom Metazoa; phylum Chordata; class Actinopteri; order Cichliformes; family Cichlidae; genus Heterochromis; species Heterochromis multidens. The sequence continues at coordinate 2,870 of VUQS01058722.1, read as the reverse complement.
TGGGTCCACCTTCAGCCTTCCACACAGCACATCTCATGACATTGACATTCCTGAGCTATTCTGACCAAAAGCAACACCTTCTATCCATCCATTCATTTTCTTAACCAGTTATCCAATTAAGGGTGGCAGTGGGCTGGGGACTGTTGTAGATGTCATAGGGCAAAAGGCAGGGTACATCCTGGATGTCTATCACAGAAACCTTGTACATATATTCCATCCATATTTTTTGAGTGGTAGTTTAATATCTAATTCTGAGTTGCATCTGTAGGGACAATGTTTGTCTGCGTAGTACCTAGGTCCTTGCTCTCAAGCAAGGCACTAAATCACCTCAGGGGCATTGTATAGGGACATCACCAAAACTGATTACATATTCAGCAAATAAAAATGGACAAGAAAGAAGTTGATGATGGCATACTGCATAAATCACTATAAAGCACAATGATAAACATACTTCAAAAATGAGGGCTTCAGTAGCCTGGAGTTTTGGGTGATATCACGCTGCACTATATCCAGACAACAACTCTGTGTCGAAAAATACCATTAGCAGTTGGCTGCTCTTCAGCAGGGTTGTGGGTTCAAGGAGATGCACGGCAGTGCCAACAGGCTGATGGGTAATCTGACATGACAATATTATCGCGTAGGAGGGCACAGTTGGCACTTTCCCCTGTCATCTCTGCACCACTCCACTTTGCTCCATTACCACAAACAGCACAAAGATTGTTCTCTTTGTGAATGTTCCCATCAAGAAGCCACAGAATAAGAGAAAAGCATGAAAGTGAGGGGCAGAGAGGAAAGAGAATAGGCTAGAGAAGATAATAGAGACAGAGGAACACTGTGAGAATAAACAAGAAGATAACGTCTTCTAATGGACTTTCACTATGGTATGTGTATGCATCCCTCTTAAGTGAGTTTATCACAGTACGCAGCTAAGCGCCTTTTTATTCTGCACTCTAACTCATAAATGACTGCCTTGTGTTACCTTTAAATTTACTTTTTGTATTCACCCAACTTTAGTTATTGCAGAGAATGTATAATGGGACTTTAGCGGTACATTATAGTTAGAATATGATGCCTACACATTTTAAAATGTGCACATTTTTACAGTCTGCTTTCCATGACATGAGCTGGCTGATTCAAAGTACTTCTGATCGCAAGAGCACAGACTAAAGCTATTATATTAATTCAATTTTAGAAGAGACATTTGGATTTTACCCAACATTAACAATTTACAGCTCAAGTCACATTCCTACGGATGATTTTTAAAGGGCACGGCAACAAAAAAGTGAAACATACTTGTCTTATGTTAAGATTAATGCAATGATATAAGGAGAGTAAAATCACTCATTTAAATAACCCTGCTTAAAATAGTGGAGAGCTTCATTAATCTTTATGTCATTCCCAAGGATAAATGGGAGAAGTAATTAGAGCTAATAGGAATTTCATTTTCCCCTCTATTTTGTGGAGTTATTATTCACTATCTGTCTGTAATGGGGGGAAAAAGATTGTACAGAAATAGTTTGTGGGCTATATGATAGAATGAGGTTCTATTATTTCTTTCCAGTTCTTGAATCATAACTGGGAACTTCAGCCTCTTTCAGTGTCAAGAATCAAAAAAAATATATAAGTTCCTTTCGATTATTGTCATGTAAATAGCCTCAGATAAGATGCCTAATATAACATGCCTAATAACATGCCAGGGCAGAACCTGATAAGATCACAGCATTACCATGTTCCTGTGAAATTAAATTTGCAAAGTTTTGATTATTGTATTACATTTTTCTAAGCTTAATTTTTTGGTGCTTTTATTTTTCCTTTGGTTACATTCACATGTGCACTTACTTTTAAAACAGGGATTTTTTGCTTTCACATGGCGATATAACCCTAACCATATAGAAATGCTGGCCAATCAAAAGCCTACAAACAATAATACAGTCAGGAAAGGAAATGACACACACTTTTGATGTTGCAAGACAAAATTTCTCTTCTCCTTGTCCACATGCAAACCCAAAAACAGAGTTTCTGCAAATCTTTACCCTGGAAGGAGTTTCTCAAAAGCTCCATTTTCAGTTACCTGAAACACTGTTTGTGGACAAAAGCACAAATAAGTTTTCCAAAACACTCGTGTATGTGTGGACAGGGCCTTCATGGGTTTGAAAGCCCAAATGGAGACACTGCAAACTAACTAATATAAAAGCTGAGGTGTTGCATGATTCATGTACAACCTGAGTTCTGGAAAAGTTGGGACGTTCTTTAATTTGGAACAAAATGAAAACCAAAGGACTTCCAAATCACATGAGCCAATATTTTATTCACAACAGAACATAGATAACATGACAAATGTTTAAACTGGGAAATTTTGCAAAAACGAAATGAGCTCATTTCAAATTTGATGCTTACTAGAGGTCTCAAAATAGTTGGGACAGGGGCATGTTTACCATGGTGTAGCATCTCCTCTTCTTTTCAAAACAGTCTTTCTGGAGTTTTGGTGTTGGAATTTGGTCCCATTTTTGCCTGATATAGGTTTCCAGCTGCTGAAGAGTTCGTGGTCGTCTTTTCCGTTTAATGATGCGCCAAATGTTCTCTATAGGTGAAAGATCTGGACTGCAGGCAGGCCAATTCAGCACCCGGACTCTTCTCCAATGAAGCCATGCTGTTGTAATAGCTGCAGTATGTGGTTTTGCATTGTCCTGCTGAAATACACAAGGCCTTCCCTGAAATAGACGTCGTCTGGAGGGGAGCATATGTTGCTCTAAAACCTTTATATATCTTTCAGCATTCATAGTTCCTTCCAAAATATGCAAGCTGCCCATACCATATGCACTTATGCACCCCCATACCATCAGAGATGCTGGCTTTTGAACTGAATGCTG
>VUQS01058706.1:0-27882 GCA_015108495.1 Heterochromis multidens | reverse complement strand
GGCTAGGCCAGACGGCTCCCCGGCCTCAGTCGGGCGATGGGGGTATATGGCGGGGTGTGGTTTGTGGCTCAGATGCAGGGGAGAGGTGGAGCAGTGGGTTCAGGGGGCAGTGCCAGGGAAGGGTTACAGCTCTCCCTCATCAGGTCTATCAGGCGTGTCCCTATTTTAGGATGAGGGGACCAGGAAAAGGGAGAACTGAACTAGGGCTAACGAGGCTGGGAAGTCTCTGCATGTGTGTGTACATAACACTGTGGTCAAAATAAACCATTTGTGCCCTGCAAAGGCTGTGTGTGCTGTAATGTAATGACAAGTTACAGAAAGTCTTAAGAAACTATACAAAACTATAAGTGCAAAACTGAGTAGTGCAATGTGCATGTGTGCATATGACCTGAATGATATAACAGTGAGTTATTTCACAGTGTTCATCAGAGTGACAGCCTGTGGGAAGAAACTGTCTCTATTTTATGTGTATTTTATGCCTCGTTATGTTTTTTATTTATTTATTCTTTTGCACAGCACTTTGGTCCATTGTGGTTGTTTTAAAGTGCTTTATAAATAAAGCTGGTATGGTATCTTCCTTTTTATCTCCCTTCCTTTATCCCTATGTTCCTCCCTATCTTCCTCTCTTTCTTCCTCGTCCCTTCCTTTGTATCTTCTTCTCTATCACCCTCCCTTGATCCCAATGTTCCTCCCTCCATATCTTCCTCCTTCCCTTGCTCCCTATGTCATACCTTCCTCCCCTTCTTCTGTCTCTGTTTCTCTCCCTTTCTTCCTTTCTTCCTCCCTCCCTTCCTCCCTATCTTCTTCCCTATCTCCCTACCTCAATGTGATCTTAATGTTTCCCTTCTTCCCTCTTTCTCCCTTTCTTCCTCCATCCTGTCCTCCCTATCTTCCTCTCTATCTCCCTGCCTCAGTCCCTATTAATTACTCTAACTCCCTATGTTCCTCCCTGCCTGTCTTCCTACTTATCTTCCTCGGTGTCTCCCTATCCTCCTCAGTGTCTCCCTATCTTCCTCCCTATCCCACTCAGTGGCTTGCTATCTTCCTCCCTATCTCCCTCCCTCCCTATCTTCCTCACTTTTCTCCTCCTCTCTTCCCCCGTATCTTTCTCTCTATCTCCCTCCTTCTATCCCAATGTTACTTCCTCTCTATCTTCCTCCTTCCTCCCTTTGTATCTTCCTCCCTCCCTTCCTAGCTCCTTCTCTCCCTCCCTCCCTTCCTATCTCCTTCTATTCCTATCTCCCTTCCTTGCTATCTTTCTCTCTTTTTCCCCCTCCCTTCCTCCGTATCTTCCTCCTTCTCTATTTCCCTTCCTCCCTCCCTCCCTACCTATCTTTCTCCCTGTCTTCCTCCATATTTCTCTCCTTCTCTCCCTTTCAATCTTTCTCCCTTTCTTCCTTCATCCTTTCCTCCCTCCCTCCCTGCCTGTCTTCCTACTTTTCTTCCTCAGTGGCTGCCTATCTTCCTCCATATTTCCCTCTCTTCCTATCGTCAGCCGTATCTCCCTCCCTCTGTAGCTCCCTCCCTGCCTATCTTCCTCACTATCTTCCACCCTATCCCCCTCAGTGGCTCCCTATCTTCCTCCCTCTCCCTGAGCACTTCTTCTCCATTCCTGTCTTTTCACTCTCAATGGTTTTATATATCACTACTGCCTGTCATTAACCTTTGTTTTCTCTCTCCCATAGTGCGTGTTTTGTCCTGTCTCTCTATGCTCTGCTTTCTCTCTTCTCTTTCCTCTCACCTTCCAACCGGTCGTGGCAGATGGCTCCCCCTTCCTAAGCCTGGTTCTGTCAGAGGTTTCTTCCTGTTTAAAGGGAGTTTTTCCTTCCCACTGTTTGATTGTTGGGGTTTTTCTGTATTATTGTAGGGTCTTATAACACACCTTGAGAACTGTAGTTGTAAATTAGTGCTATATCTGAATTGAACTGAAGTGAAATTGAAAATAACCCCTAACTAAACCTGAAGTCCTCTCTTCGATTCAGACAGCCAGCATTTTAAGGTGCTTCAACAAAATATTGAGCAAAGGCTGTGAATACTTATGTACATGTTATATTTTTGTTTTTTATTAATGATAATAATAATACTTAATATATCAGTAAATTCATTTACAAATTACTTTTTTAATTTCTGCTATTTATTTAGACATTAATGTCTTTTATTGAACAATTAATTATTAAATTATTTCAATGCGCGTGACTCTCCTGATCCTCCATATACAAAATCCTGAATTCGATTCAGTAACACCTACACAGCATTATTGTAAAATACAGACATTTCAATATTCCTCAGTCACTCAATAATAACTGTATTTTAACAGACATTTTAATGTCATGCCATAGATACCAAACAGGAGAGAAGTAGATTAAACAGATCAGTGCTCAGTCATGAGCCCTGCAGGTGATTTTTAACCTATGTGGTGGCTGCTGACATTTATGTGAGACAGAGTGGTGACTGTCAGCCAGCACTCTGTCAGAGTGAAATTCCCATTTTCTCTCTGTGCCTTACTTCATTTGTATAAACCCAGCATATCTAATCCATTATGCACTCTTACTCCCATGTTTTTCTGTCTCACAAAACCAGCCGCTCTCATCTAATCAGATAATCTGCAACCCATCACAACCCAGGGTAGTGATAGTGGTGCAGGGGTGTACGATTATTCACAGAGGCCCTGGATGGATTGCCTCTGTCGCTGTCAAGCTGACTCAGTTTGATGTTCCTGAATTCGAGGATCCAGAAATTACAAAAGGATTTCGTGGAAGTGAGGCTTCACATCATCTGTCATCTCACTCAATGTTTGTTCAGTGAGTTGTTATCTCAGGGGCTGGCGCTATGAATTGTGGGGGGTTTTTACACAGCAGGTCACGACCAAACACACAGTCGACGCATGTTTTGCTATTCATGTCTTCATCTGTTGGCTCCATTATGACTACAAGTGTCAGTCTTTCTTTGGGCTGAAATAACTCAAAAGCTACTGGATGGATTGTCTTGAAAATTTTATACATTGAACACATTGACACTGAACACTTGTGGTGTCCACTGGATAATTCTGATACCCATACTTTTCTTCTACTGCCACATTTGTGGTCACCTCTCTTCAGAAAAATAGAAACGTTTTTCCCATGAAAACAATCTCTTGATGGCTTAATAAGGCTTAGATGTAATTCTGCAGCTTTGCTTTATTCAGTATGTCAGTAATCTATATGCAAGTTAGTCCCTGCCACCATCTTTAGCTGCTTGTTGGTATGGTGGAAGACACAGCTCCAGTCAACAGTGAGTGTTTATTCTGTTAAGCTGGAGAGGAAAACTGTTCAGAGGTACTCTCTGGACAGAACTGCCGGCTTGTCCAGAGAGTACCTCTCCAGTACCACTATACACTAGCCAATCTGCAAACTCTCATACCCAGCTCTGCACCACTCAGTGAGCTGCATACTTAGCTAACCTCATCCTGCAACTCACTCTTTCAGCCAGCTCATGCTCAGCTAATTCAGCATACCTTTGATCACTCACTCACTCACAGTTACCTTCTGCAGCCCACAATCTCTGGGCAACCGTAATTAAATATAATTAAACTGCAAACCTTGTAATAAACTGTTCTCTTCTGCATCCCGATCTGCTTTTGGATCCCTTTGGCTGTCTGTGACAGTTCCAGGACAAAGCTCACTTGCTTTTTGTGATACTTAAAAGCAAAATAACCATAATTAATCTTATTAAAGACAAATATCTGCAGTAAAAAATAAAAAAAAAAAGCTTGTAATGTCTGCGTTAAACCAGCTAATTATAAAAGAGCCTCTTCTCCTCTCTCGTGGCTTTCCATCCGCACTAAGCCAGAATTAATCACAGCCTAAGAAACAATGCTTTTCAAACCACTCCCTGTCAAGTGCATCTTGTTGCGAGGGGGGAAGATCTGTTGTGGATAAGGCGATTAAACAGGGAGTGAAGTTCTGGGTAAAAATAAGGGGTATATACTAGATACAAGCTTGCAGTTAACTACCTGCTGGGGTTTAGCTGGAAATAAAAGATTTATACAAGGACTAAATTGTTATCAAGGATTAAGAAAATGCATTCTCCAATATTGCAGTTATTTCTCACTGATTAACGACGGAATTGGATCTCTCAAATTTAAATTTAGTGAGAGGGGAACATCTTTTTAAGCGCACTGTATGTGGGAGGATCATCTTCAGGTTTACACAGAGAGAGGTCTAATCCTTATAGAACAAAGAGAATAGCTTTGAAATAATTCAGTTTCATGGCAGAGACAGTGGGAGAACGAACAAACCCAAACCGCAGTCCTATCTGTTGTCTCAGCTGCAGGAATGTTGACAGTCAAGAAGAGAATTGCTGAAGGGAGACCTGATTTAATTACTGAAATTCAGGTGCTGAGCAAAAATTATCTGACAGCTTGTAGGGTTGAATTTAAATCAACTTGCTACAATAAAGCATCAGGTAAATTCATTAAAAGTCAGAAATATCTAATGCTATGGTGCACTGTTTGCCGTTAGTTGTACCTGTACCATGTATTGGAAGCTCCATAGAGAAGCTGAATGAAGCTGTGAAGGTACAGTGACCAGGATGCCAAAATGGGAAACAAATGTGCTAAAATTGCTGCTTTTCTAGAAACTTGATGCACATTGACAGTATGAATTAGGACAGTGGCATATCCTGACATACTGACAGCACGTGGGTTTACTGTACACAGGAAACAACAAATGTGGGTGCTTTGAAGTGCACCCACTGCCACTACTACAGTAGCCCTATGTTTGCAAGTAAAAAGCTGTTAGCTTGTATATCTTTTTTGGTTATGAGGAAGGTTTGGATTTATTCTTGTTGATGCAGAGAAAGCAGATGATGATCATTTCCTTTAGTGCCCCCAGCACTCTGGCTGACTGAAACAGCTCAACATATTGTATGGATTGGACTTAAATTTGGTACCAGTGGTGAATGTAATGAAATACACGAATCTACTCAAATATATATACTCAAATATAAAGTGTCTTGAGGTGACTGCTGTGGTCCTATATAAATACATTACAGTGAACAAAAGTACTGGACCACACCTCTTAATCTTTGAATTCAAGGTGTTTTCAGTCAGAAAAGCAGTTTCATGGCCAGGTGAGGCTTGTTCTTTTATTATTTAATGACAAGTGAAGCAGGCATAATGTAAATAATAATAAGGAATTAATGCACCGACAGATCAGCAACACCAAAAGGCCTGAAAGACCACAGAAGACAGCTATAGTGCATGATGACAGAATTACTTCTATGGTTAAGAAAAACAACTTCTCAACATCTAACAAAGTCAGGGACACTCTTGAGGAGGTAGGCATATCATTGTTAAAGTTTACAATCAAGGGACCCCTTTATGAATGGAAATACAGAGGGTTTACAACAAGGTGCAAGCTGCTGGTTACACTCAAGAACAGGAAGGCCACATCAGATTTTAACAGAAAACATCTAAAAGAGCCTGAACTATTCTGGAAAAAACAAAGTCTTTGGACAGATGAAACCAAGATTAACTTGTACCAGAATGATGGGAAGAGAAAAAAATAGCGAAGGAGAGAAACAGCTCATGATCCGAAGCATATTACATTAGCTGTCAAATACAATATTATGTCATGGGTATGTATGGCTGCCAGTGGAACTGGGTCTCTAGTGTTTATTGATGATGTGACTGCTGATAGTAGTAGCAGGATGAAATCTGAAGTGTACGGGGCTATACTCTCTGCTCAGATTCAGCCAAATGCTGCAAAACTGATTGGACAGCGCTTCAAAGTGCAAATGGATAATGATCCAAAGCAAACTGCAAAAGCACCCCAAGAGTTTCTCAAGGCACAGAAATGGGACATTCTTCAATGGCAGAGAAGAATGCCCACAAACAAGAAGCAACCTAAGGTGGCTGCAGTAAAGGCCTGGCAAAGCATCTCAAGGGAGGAAACATAGCATTTTGTGATGTCCATGGGTTCTAAACTTCAGGCAGTCCCTGACTGCAGAGGATTTTCATCCAAGTATTAAAAACAATCTTTATATTTAACATTATGTTAGTCTGTCCCATTAATTTTGACCCTGTGAAAATGGGGGACTGTGTATAAAAATAGCTGTAATTCCTAAACAGTTAATGCAAAAAAGTCTGCACTTCAATCACATGTCAGTTGTTTGATTTAAAGTCCACTGTGGTGGTGTACAGATGAAAATCTACAAAAATTGTGTCTTTGTCCCAAAGATTATGGAGCTGACTGTAGAATGTGGGATCACATGACTGAGTTTTACAGGTGATGTGGTCCTGTTTGCTTCATGGCTTGTAGTCGAGTGCAAAATGACTGGAAGAAAATTAGCACTAATCTCCAAGTAGACCGTTTCCAGCTGAGAAAAGAGTAGATTGTCGACTCTGGGTTGGGGAGTAGTTGCTGCCTGAAGTGGAGGAGTTTGAGTGCTTCAAGGTCAAAGGAGGGCTTCTCAGGTTGTGGTTCGGGCATTTGACTGGGATGCTTGCTGGGCACCTTCTAAATGCAGACCCAGGATGGATGAATGGATGGGTCCCCACTCTCTACGACAGCTCACTTTTCACCGCTGTTAAGTGCGGCCATTTGGAACAGTATGAACACCTTTTGATTTTCAACAAGCTCTGACAGGGTGTGATACAAGTTACTTCAAGCATAACACTGCCCTTTGCTGCAGCTTACTAAATATTATATAGTGGACTTACACTCCCGTCCTGTCCATGTTTCTCACAGGGCTGTCAGAAGGCTGCAGACTCTTCATTCTGTTTCATTTTGTTACCACAAGCATTTTTAACAGGTCCTTTGCACTGTATCTGTACCAAAGTTTATATTAAGCTGTTTACCTCAAGCTGTTTTGTGTTGCTCATACAGGTTAAATTGCTTCCAAGTTCAAATTAAACTTTTGCTGTCTCTCAAGTGATGGAATAATATTCCCATAAGAGAGTTCCCACTTCGAAAAGTTTAAACTTAGATCTCTGGGCTTGAGTCATAAAGACACTTAGAGTGATGTGACAACTGGGTTGGCTGATTGTGAAAAGATTTCATTTTTAGCCTGAGATTAGAGGTGTCAGTGAAAGAGGCACAATTATGTGATCTATGTTAAGGGATGCATTTGTCCTCATTCATTCACATCACAAAAGCCAGAGCGAGTGCAGCAAAAACCCCAAATTATGGAAACTTATACTGTTTCTGAAATCTTTGTGTTCAACTGCAGGGGGAATTATGAACAATCACGAGAAGCTGAAATGTTTTATTCCCCAGTGCTTCTGGAGTTCCATAAACTGCTAGTTTACAATTAACTGAAATGTCAAGAGGTTGATGATTCATTTTAAAAAATTTCCTTTCAGATCAAAAAGGTTTTAACCCACACTGAGCAGGGCTCTATTCTTAGGCTTTGATTAACGGATGTCTCTAGAGTATTATACACTTAGCCATGAATGTCACCTCATTTAGGATTAACAGTGACGTCTGAAATGACTTCGGACACAAGTGAGTGTTTCCAGAGCAGTGCTGAGGCAGGGACTGGATAACATCTTCATTTATTGTACAGCATGAATTGAGCTGACTTCCCGGTGTTGTTAATGTTTATGTTTAATGTGCAGGCAGGTAATTTTTTATTTATTTTTATTTTTTTTGGGGGGGGGTTGTTTTTTTCAATGACTGTACACACATGGTTGATTTTGATCGTATAACAATATTTTGCAATAGAAAAGCTTGACTTACTACTTCTATTGCAGGGCACACTATTCATGAAGAACAAGCACTTTTACCCCTTTTTTCATATGCAAGTGCACATATGGTTTTTCACCTGTTGTCAGCTGCTGTCCACTTCACCTACCCCTTGTATTTCTTTGGCTTCACCCTGGTGGAAGTATTCAGGTAGTTTATGCATGTTCTTTAAGTAAAAAAGCAACATCCAAATTGCTGTTATAGAGTTAATCTGCAGCACCATGTTTTATAACACTATAATAACACTATAACAATGATTTTTATTTAAAATAAAAATCTGAAAAGTGATCAAATCAAAAGTGGGAGCTTATGAAGAGGCCTCTGTTTCAATTTAATTCATTAATTTAATGATCCAAACAATGTAGGGTCTAAAGTTAACCAGCATTTAAAAACATGAGTTTATGATTCCAACACAGCCTCGTGGCTATTTGTAAAAGAGACTTAATCTATTGATTGGACACACATTTTTGTTTTTTCTGGTTGCCTTATAACAATGGTTGTCATATGTCTGAGTGTGGTTGTGTAAGAAGGATGTGGTGGAAGTGGCAAAAGTCATTCACTAAGAAACAACAGTTCTAATCACACATTACACCAACAGCTTTTAAAATTTTCTTTTCTATTACTTTGAATCTCTAGATTTGCAGGCTTGTTCAATATTATAACATCTTCAGCAATGTATGAGTCCCTGTTTTCTCTGATAATTCAAAATGTTCAGAAAGCTCATTGTTAAGTATTCTGAAGCTGAACTTCAGTAATAGCATGATCATTTGATTTATGTAAATAATGAGGGAAAGAAACCAGTCTCATGTGTGCTTGTTTATATAGCGTTTCAATAAAATTATTTTATTGCCATTTCCATAACACAGGAAACTCAGTTAATGCCTGACAGCTTTTTTGTGATTTAATTTGTAAAGCTAGCCAACTAGTTTCTCTGGTTGAGGATTCTTCATTCAAGACTAACAGCATAACCTTTTAGCCTCAGTATGAAAAAATAATGAAGACTGCTGCATCGCTAGATGATGCAGCTACCTTGCTGTTACTTGAATAGATCAGATCTTTTTGAGAGATCCTCTGTTGTGCTGACTTAGAGGTGCATGAAAGACTGTCATGTACTTTATGCCTTTGCTGCAACATTTGAAGAAATCTTTTTCTTCTTTCAGCTGCTCTCTTTAGTGGTCGCCACAGCGGCTCACCTGCCTCCATCTCACCCTGTCCCTTTTCTGTCACACCAACCCTCTGCATGTCCTCCTTCACTACATCCATGAATCTTCTCTGTTGTCTTCCTCTTTTTCTCCTGCAGCTCCATATTCAACATCCTTTGTACAGTTGGATGTTGACAGTTGGAGACTATGCCTCCTCTGGACATGTCCAAACCATCTCAGCCTTGCCTCTCTGACTGTCTTCAAACCGCTCAACCTGAGCTGTTCCTCTGATGTAATCACTTCTAATCTTGTCCATTCTGGTCACTCCCAATGAAAATTTTGGCATCTTCAACTCTGCCACCTCCAGCTCAGCCTCCTATCTTTTTGTCACTGTCACCATCTCCAAATCATACATCACAGCAGGTCTCACTACCATCTTGTAAACCTTCCCTTTCACTCTTGCCGCTACCCTTCTGTCACAAATCACCCCTGGTACTCATCTCCACCTGCTCCACTCTGCCTGCACTGCAGATCTTTTCCCTGGTGATGGCACTGAAAGTTAGAGTATTGTTAAAATTAAAATTCCATGGTAATCAAGTCAGTACTTGTAACGATATTTCTTGAAGATTTTAAAGTTTCTTAAACTTGAAGGATTTATCCTTGTTCTATATCTATGTAGACTAAAACAAGAGACAAAACAAGAGGTCTTCTTTTGGCTGTTCAAATCACTGATGAGAGCATGTAAATGGGTTCTGTGCTGGGACCAATACTTTTTACCTTATACATGCTTCCATAAGGCATTATTAGAAAACACTACATACATTTTCATTGCTATGCAGATGGTACCCAGCTATATCTGTCTATGAAGCCAGGGGGAACAAATCAATTAGTTAAATTACAGGCATGTCTCAAAGACATAAAGACTCGGATGTCCCAAAAATCTCTTCCCCTAAATTCAAACAAAACTGAGGTTGTTATATTTTGCCCTAAAAGTCTTAGAAACATGGTCTTTAACCAGGTACTTACTTTGCATGGCATTACCTTGGCCTCCAGTAACACTGTGAGGAATCTTTGAGTCATTTTTGACCAGGATATGTCTTTCAATGTGCATATTAAACAAATATGTAGGACTACTTTCTTTCATTTACGCAATATCTCTAAAATTAGAAACATCCTGTCTCAGAGTGATTCTGAAAAACTAGTTCATGCATTTATTACTTCTAGGCTGGACTACTGTAATTCGTTATTATCAGGCTGTGCTTAAAGTTCCTTAAAAAGCCTCCAGATAATCTAAAAGACTGCAGCAAGAGTACTGACAGGGACTAGAAAGAGAGAGCATATTTCTCCCATATTGGCTTCTCTTCATTGGCTCCCTGTTAAATCCAGAATTGAATTTAAAATCCTTCTACTCACATACAAAATCTTGACTAATCAGGCCCCATCTTATCTTAAAGACCTCACAGTTCCATATTATCACAATAGAGCACTTCGCTCTCAGACTGCTGGCTTACTTGCGATTTCTAGAGTATTTGAAAGTAAAATGGGAGGCAGAGCCTTCAACTATCAGGCCCATCTTCTATGGAACCAGCTCTCAGTTTGGATTCAGAAGACAGACACTTTCTATAGACTTAAAACTATAGGCTTAAAACTTTTCTATGTGATAAAACTCATAGTTAAGGCTGGATCAGGTGACCCTGAACCCTCCCTTAGTTATGCTATTATATGCTCAGACTGCTACAGGACTTCATGCGATACACTGTGATGCACTGAGCACTTTTTCACAACCAACAAATTAAACTGTTAATGCAAGTAAGCGTTAGCAGGCATTAGATTGAATCAAACCATCATTTTCAAATTCTTAGCTAATGGCAACACATTTGAAATTGGTATAGCTCATGTAACATCTGTTTGGGCACTTTACCACTAAGAGTGAGCCGCTGATAAGGTTCAAATTTCCATCATTTGGGTTCTGTCTCTGCATGATAACACATGTCATCTGCACAGTTGGTATTGTGCAAATGGGGCACAAACACACCGTTTATCAACAGACATTTATCTGTGTAATGAGCAGCGGATGACAACTTTGCACCAATGTGTTGTGCCACTTCAACGTTAATTAAAATCAAATTAGTTTGGAAATGTTAAAGTTCATCACTCTCACAGAAGGGAACCCCTAGGTTGTTGTACTAGGGTAGATCTGATGAAATTTCTGCTATGGAGACATTTAAGTGCACTGGGAGATGGAAGTTCATTATTTTTTTTATTTTTTTTTTTAAAGTGAGGCACATATTATATTTTTTTGTCTGCTTTGTCACTTTAAATGCGTACAGTCGTTTTGTTGCTATTTCTATTCCATTAGACAGATACATTTTTACCACCCACTGATCCACCTTCAGTACATCAGGGCTGTACACGCTTTCACTGACTGCATGAGATATTGTATGAACATCACATCTATAAATTCACATACTTGTCTTTGCCATTGCTGTGGTCATTTTCAAAAAGAAAGCACCTTGGGAAGCTTAAATGAATAGCAGATAGGATTAAAAAGTGACACTTTTAAAGCCATGGTGTAGCTGCTGTGGTGGTCACCTGAACATTTGGGGATTTTCTATCATTGGTTTGTCTTTTAAAGATGTGACTGTTGCAGAAGAAATGCAGGTAAAATCTGGTGAACCCTAAAAAATATAGAAAATTTAAGGAAAATTTCTTATGTAAACGTAATTTTCAGTTAAATCAAGTGGTATGTTTTGTTCATCTGAAAGGCTCCAAATGTTTTTCACTGGTATGGTTCTTTTGTGTGTTTGGTCTTTATGATATGCATCCTGCAAAAATATTTATTCCCAAAATGCTGACTTTAAGTAACTTGTTTACATGTAAATTTTCCATGTAATTTTGTTACATAGATACAATGTAAAACGTTAAATTTAATGGAATCTGGTCACATGAACTTTACTTGATTGGTATACATTCAGTTTATACCAAGCATATTTTCCTTACATAATTTCCTCAGGGATTAATAAAGTATTCTGATTCTGATTCTTAATGAATAATTATTTGAATAAACAAACCTTTGATTTTATTTATTTAATTTGCATTTTACTCAAAATTATTGCTCCATGTTTATGAGGGCAAAGAATCTTTCTTATCTTTTTTTTTATGTGTGTTGCGTGCAAACTGCCTCTCACAAGGATGTAAATATCACACCACAAAGAAGAAGACATCCAATCAAACCAGCTAAAACTGCATGCAGCTGAAACTTTAACCTGCATCGTGCTCCTCTGTGAGCGTTTAAACGCGTTGTGTTGTACCTTTCAATCCCCAGGCCATCTCAAAACTCCTTTTTTTTTTAGTTTAGCCCACATTCCAATCTATTAAAATCCTCTCCCAGTGCGCCAGTGCTTCTTGCTTATCTCTTGAAGTGTGTGCGTGTTTGCAGAAACACAAAGCGGCAGCATCACACACACACGAACCCACCGCTGTGGTCGGTCTGGTTTTGCGCCTCGCTCCTCCTCGTCTGGCTACAAATCTCACGAGCCCTCAGGTGCTGGGAGATGATGGCGCAGTCCGGATGAATTGCTTCGGCCTGAAAATAAGATCCAACTAAGTTATCTGCAGTAAAGCAGACACATGTGCACATGCTGATTTTCTTCGCTTGGAGCTTGAAGGAGTCATGATGCGAATGGGTGCAGCGATGGGGGGGAAAACTTGGAAATTAAATGCAGTTTATTAAACAAACATCAACAACAGACACACTTTTAGGGCAAATAACGAATATGCATTCTAGAAAGGAGAAAAGAAATGTACGCATGACTTCCCTGATATGTATAAGTTTAAAGTAGATATTTTGAGCCAGAATTAGAATCATATTAAAGAATCGGTCGCTTTTTTGCGGATTTATGCTCCAATCTATATAGCAACATCTGTATCCTTGTTTTTTTTTTTTATTTCCGTGTTTTCCCTGCTGATTTGGTCTTTGATTGATAAAGACGCAGGGTGATGGATGCAGGTCGCGAGCCTCGCTAATTAGCGCCTCCAGCTTAATGAGGACATTTTCTGTTCAAGTCTGATGCATCCCCCGAAGAGAGAGAGAGAGAATGCAGAGGACAATGAGAAAAGGGGGCATTAAAGTAAAGATGTCATTAGGGTATAATTGAGAAGATCGTTTTCTAATTAAAAGGGGTTTTGCGTGTTAAATGCGCACACCAAAGGGACTTTTATTTTACTTTGAGCAGCTTTTAATCACTTCATAGATAACAGCACCTTTGCGCAGACAGGACGATTCTGCAGTGAGCCCGCATAAATAAAAGAATCAAAATGCCACTCACCATGGGGCTGGACCACAGCTGGAGATAAAAGATGAGGACAATAAATTTCCCCTGTCGTCCTTTCAGACCCTTACAATACATTTCCATGGTCTTATCTGTCTTCTTCATATCCCTCACCGGATGCTGATGAGAGCGCAAATCCAGGTTTATTTGTTGTTTTTTTCACTCTTTAAACCTGACTTCTTCTTTATAGCCTTGGTGTGAACATGTACTCTGTCAACCTATTTCTCCCTGCGAGCTGGAAACTTGAGGGAGAGGAAAACGTCTCTCTCTCTCTCTTTCTCTCTCTCTCGCTCTCTCGCTGTGTGCAGATGAATGAATATCGCCATTCAGAGACAAGGGAGTAGGGATGCATGAAAAAAAAAAAACAGCCAATGGCCTATTTTCAAGTCACATTTCTATATTTTGTAAATGTTAATGACTATAAGAAGCCAACAGTCGGCCTACATATGTCAAAAAACCTTGTATTTGTACACAGGCTAATAGGCATACCATTTAATTATTAACAGAAGACACCATGGCCTACTAAACAGTGTTCATTGTTAGATGGCGCCCGTGCACAGGGGATGCAAGCCAATGTCAAGCATTTAGTAGAAATTTACTAATCACACATTTTAAAAAAACATGTTGTGATGCTTACACAAAAATAAAGAAGCATTTTAATCAAAATGCACAGTATGTAGGCCTAAACAAGCAACGGTAAAAGTACTCTGCAGGGAAAAAGAGCACAAAGATGCTTCATTTGTGTTTTTAAGTTTGAGTACACAGAAATGGGGGTTTGGCACTCTCATTTGGAGTTCTATAAAACCACAGAGCCACTTTAATCCAGCTGTACCAAAATTGCAGTTTACCTCAAGGGTGCTCACCTGAAGCTGCTTTATACAAAAAAGCCCAAATTGAACAAATATGGCACTGACTATATGTGAGAAGTGAAAAGAAATAATGTCAGCTGATTGGTTGGTTAAGGACTTAGAACTGGACATCCCTCAGTAGCTTTGCTTTTAAAATGACAATTACAACAGACTTCAGAAGCACTGTTGAATAATAATAATAAAGTTTATTTATATAGCACTTTTCAAAACCAACATTACAAGGTGCTTCCGAGAAACTGTGAATAAAAGAACAAGCTAAGAGGAAATTAAAAATCAATTAAACTAGGCCATGCAAGACTCAAGTGCAATGTCAAAATTAGAGTAAGATACAATGTGATTCCAAATTTTAGTAAATAACTTAAAATTAACATAAAAAATCAATCACTAAAAGAATAAGATGGAGTTAAACTTTATATATATATATACATACACATACACAGACATACACAAATACAGATTTTAAAAATCTAAATTACAATTTTATTTAAAAAAAAAAAAATAAAGCTTTATGATATAAAGGCAATATGAAGCAAACCAGATAAAATTGTACATGAGTATATAAGAAGGAGCTGGCTGTGGCGGTCCCTGATGAGTGCTGTCAGGTGGCTGCTGGCAGAAATTCTCTGCTGCTGCTCTTTGATGTGTGAAATCTAAATGGCAAATGCAGTAAAGTGGTCTTTGGTGCTGAGACATTTCCCATCCTTACAGAGAGGTACTTTACAATAATCAAAAAATTGAAAAAAAAAAAATCTAAAGTGGAACTATGCCTGTTGTCCCGACACCTTCTATCAAATACAATAAAAAAAATGTTGACCCCATCAGTGTTACATTTTTAGACTACAACTCCACAGGGGGGCTACTGATTCTGGACTCATGAGCACCCACCATGAGACCAGAGAGTCATAGTTCCCATTTTTAGAAATTCTCTGGTAACATCAGAGCTTCTAGAAGCTGTGAAAATGGTGATAACCGTGATGTTACCTGAAGTGGGAGGGCTGAATATCTTTTCAAACTATGAGCAGTATGATTTCAGTAAATCTGAAATTACTAGAGGTGTGTCATTAAACTGAGTAATTAACATTAGTGTTGCCTGATGGGAGAGATAGCCATCAGCTTGTTATGTTGTTTCTACCTGCTTCTCTGGTCCAACATTACAGTCACTGTTTGTCATGATCCCAGTAGGCCTGCTCCTTTTGCTTCCTCTCTCTCTCTTCTTCTCCTGCTGTCAGATGGAGTAGGGTCAGGCCTTGGTGTCCTGCCCTCAGTCCAGCCAGCATACCTGTCTATCATTAGCTCATTATCTCCTGTGGATAAAAGGCCAGCTGAAACCTTTATTCTTCACCAGGTTGTTGTCACCTTTGCAGTAACTTGGCGCGCAACTCATGACTAGTTTTAATATGTACATTCTGTTATTTCACTTTGTTCTCTTATCTCTGCTCCTTGTTCCCTCCTGGTGTGTGCCTTGGCTGGACCCAAGTTTCCTGCAAGACATCCTTGTTGTTCATCTGCAGAGGAAGGATTTTCTGCAAATCCAAGCTGGTTTTTCTCCTTCAAACTCACCTGTCTGTTTTCTCTCCACTGGCACTGCCTTCTGGAACCTTCACCTGCCTGTCCCACCTGCCAATCTCAAAGGAAACACAAGTAAGGGTTTAAGTCGAGTTTGTTAACAATTCTGGCAAAATAATCAGCTGCATCCATACGTACCTGCCTTTTTCCTCTCTGGCAGTTCCCTGGTGTCGTCCTACTCGGTCCTTGTGCTGAAAGACGGCTTAGCTGAGTTAAGACTTACCTGAGTTAGACTTACCTGTTTCTTTGCCTGAGAATCCTGTCAAAATAAAAGCTCTTTAAAAAGTGTACTTGTCTCTGGGGTTCTGCTTTTGAGTCCATTCATTCCTGTAATTATGCCACTGTAATCAGTTTCCAAAGTAGAGGGGACTGAATTTTCCCTGACTAATCATTAGTCAAAGGTTAGTCAAAAATTCAAGTTGACACAGTCTGTATCTATTATAACATGCACTGGTTTTAAAGAGAGTGGAGGGAAGTTTCCAGCCTGTGACTGGCTAATCTCTGTACTGACTGTTTTTGAATCGAGAAACCATTCGGGACCCAGGTAACAGTAGTGTTAGCTTTTACCTGAAATTTGTTGAGGTGCTGTGCGTTAATGTTTTCACGTGTGTTGCTTTGAAATGACCACACAGTAAATCTGGGGCTAAGTGGGAAGGTAAATCTGGCCTTGAAGCTGCTCTGAGCAGGAATTTATGGTGGTCTCATCCTCCCTTCTCAAAAACAGGTCAGCACTAATGGTAACCCACCTTAAGTCTCATTCTATCGTGGGTTTCTTCCTCTTTAAAGTGATTTTGTTTGTTTTTTGATCAATTCACACTGTATTATCCATGATTTGAATATTTTTAATGAGAGCATATAAATGAATGCAAGGCTATTTCTGATGCATTACATGATTGTGTTCTGTTTTGGAAGAGCGATTTCCATTTCATTTTCTAAGGAGGTTATATCATTTGGCAGACTATGAATATATCGATTTACTGTAAAAGGCTGCCAAATGTGGCTGCAATTAAAAAACAGCTGTTAAAATATCCAGAATGATTTAGAGCATTTAAGCTACTGAACTCATGTGTTACCATATGTGTACCTTTGAACAAGGTAGTCTATATTACCAGATTGAAGGTGGTTTACAAACGGGGTCACATTACACAGTTTTCAGGTGTGAATGTGGAGCAGCGCAGTGCTAAAAAAGCCAAGGCCTTCCCTACAGAATAGATTTCCAAGAACAGGAATATAGGTTTCAGCCTTGAAGTGCTTTTCCAGAGCGACCGAGTGATTAATTTACAGAACGTTTCACTGCAGACATTCAACAAGAGCTCCTCTCAAGCAATAGAGGAGCATGATTATGAAGGTTGTCATCTCTCTCCAGGTGTAAAACTGTCCCTGCAGCTTCAGAATAATTGAAAACAAATGTCTCTGTAAAAGGTTGCATGTTATCAGGGCGTCATGTCTACACGGTTTTCCCATAAAGGTAATCCTACAACACGTTACCTGTTCACACACAGGGTAACAAAAGGTTTGTGTGAAACGGCTGCTGCCTAGTGGCTAATGACTTGTTTTTCAAACAGATTGTTTGTTTGCATTTTAACAAGGCTGGACATCGTCTGTTTGATAACTGGTTTCAATTCTGTGGAGCGGGCGGGAGGCCAATCTTTATGTTGCAAGGATGCTGTAAAGCAGCTGAGTGATCACCAGAGGAGTCTGTCCCCTTTTCATGCAGGTGATTTCAGAAAATGCTGAGACCGTTTCTTAGGCTGCAGCTCTGAATAAAAAGTAGGTGTGAAATGAAAGTATACATCAGCTGAATCCAGTGTACTTTCTTAAAATGTATTGTTTTGTCTGATGCAGAGTTCAGAACAGTTAAATCAAAAAATAAAAAAGGAAAGAAAACATCTGAGAAGCTTAAACAATTCATTTTCTTTATTTAAAATTACTTTTAAAAAAATAGTTTCTCATTAGAACAGCGGCAGTTGTTTTACCACATAGCAACTTTTGGGATTTGTTTACCCTAAACCTGTATGCAGCAATCTCCCACTTTGGATCCAAGCACAAGGAAATTTAATTTCAAAATTTCAAAACTGACATTAAAAATTTCACATGGATGCCTTTGTTTACCCACCTGGTCTGCAACTGCTTCATATGATGAAAGACCAACAAAGGGAAGAGAGGATCTAAAAGATCTAAAACTAGTGAGTCTGCACTTGTATTTTCTTATTTATGATTTCCTGTATGCAAAAAACATCTGGGGAGAATATCCTACCAACTCAGCTCCGGTTTATTTATACGCACAGCTGATCCAAAATAGAAAACAAAGCTAATCAAACATTAATCACCAGAATTCCATTTAAGTCCCTTTTCTGTTCATTTTTTGCAAGTTCAGTTTGCTCTTAATTTGGAGGAACTCAGTTGACTTCATAATCACAAGCACCCTTTTTGATTTAAGGCAAGTCGCTACAGAAAAGTGAAACATTTTTTTTAAAATAAAATATTATGGTTTTGCTGAAGCTTTATGTTAACATGCAAATGCAGTGAAATGGTCTAATTATGCGGCTACTTTTGGCTGCATTTGCATAAATATCCAATCAAACCGGTGTAGTAAAATGAACACCAATTTGGATCTTTGGGGACATTTTCTTCTTCAGTGTTGTCTTAAACTGAAAAGACAAGTGGTCCACCATATAAATTATCTTTAATTTACTTTGACATTTTGACAGTGGTGAGTGTGCGCAGTCTGACACTCAAATATCAGCTGGAGGTGGAAAATTTCTTTGCGTCCGTTTTTACGTGTGAGCTGATTTTCTGACCTCACAGCCAGTTTAAAAATCTCATCAAACATCCAATGTGGAGATAAACAAGGGTACTTGTTTAACTAGAAACTTGAAGAAAGAGATGATTTTGACTTTGTTAAACCCTTATCATGAAAGGTTTAAGAAAGATGTCATAAAGCACTCATTTTTTTATTATAATTAATGTTGATGGTATCATACAGTGTGGCTGTGCTCACTCTGCTGATCATAAATGCGTTGTGTCAGGTCTTACAGCTAAATTATGTTTAACTCTGTTTCATACCTGTTAGCAATGCCTGAGTATGAATTTTATGTAGTTTGACAGCTCAGCTTAGCATGTTTTAGCAACACAAAGTGAGCTCCTCACTCACTTATAGTCAGTGGAGCAGATGCTAATTTTACAGCCAAAAGGCTTCACTAATTCAAAAAATTCAAGAACATAAGTGGTGTGTTTGGATCTTAAAATAGCATTTAACTGTTTTTTGCAGGCAGTTGGCTCTAAATTAAGTGTATAAGTATACACAGATCTGCTTCAGCATGCAAAACCCCTACTTAATATTCAAGCTCACTCCTATGCTGCCAAAATTTCTGACCCATCAAGATAGCGACTCCATAAGAACTCTTAAGGTGTCCTGGAATCAGGGACTAAGATGTTTGCAGCAGATCTTTTAAAACTGAGGAGCACCAAAAAAAAAAAAAAAAATCCATAATAACTTTTCAACATATTGTAATTCAAGTTGTCTGAGAGGGAATCAGAGTAATACACCCAGTCTCGGCTCTGCTTTCAGGCTTTAAAAAATGCAGCCTGTAAAAGGAGACATTGACCTTTTCAGGGTAGATCAGGGGAGCAGTGTAAAGAGCAAAAAAGTTCACAGAGAAAACATGGTGGTATATCTGTTAAATATAAGCCTGTTACTTGGGAGAGCAGAGTTTGAACCCTAATGAAGCAAAGCAGTATTGTTAGTGTGTGTAAAATCTGTGCTTGTCTGCAGGAGGAGGGTTATTTTCAGTTCATATTCTGATTATTATTGTTGCCTTTTCTGAGTTTCTTCTTCCTGCAGCTTTAAGTCCTGTAAGTAGCAAAACTGGGACTCGAAGAGCAAAACTTGTTGCACATCCGGCAGAAGCTTAATCATATTCTGATCTGGGGAATTTGGAGGCTAAGTCCTTGAACTCTCTGTCATGTTCAAACCATTCCTGAGTAATGCTTGAAATGTACTAGGGCTTTATCCTAATTAGCAAGGCCACTACTATCGGGGAATGCTGATGAAGTTATTGTCGGTGGTACGTGCCAATGTAACATCAGCACTGTCTCTAAAGTGTTGTTCTTCCCATAGTTCATCCAGCTGCTATTTCTTCCCCCCATAAAAGATGCTTACTCAGCTCACCAAACAAAACGTGATTTGTCAGACCAGCTTCTTTCATTGCTCAGTGATGCTCACATGCTCATTGTAGGCAACATCAGCATGGGCACACGCCAGCCTTCCTTCCCCACACACATCACTGACCTTGTCACTGTTTCAACTGTTGTCCTTCCTTGAACCACTTTTGGTAAATGCTAACTGCTGCACACTGGGAACACCCACTAAACCTGCTGTTTTGAAAATTTAACCATCTCATCACAAGTTGACCTTTGTCAGAGTCACTCAGATCTTAACACCTGCCCAACTGTAAGTGTTATTGTTAGTGGTTTTTATGTTGTGGCCAACTGATATAAACTTACGTTAAAACCCCTGAAGCAATATGCACTAGAAAAGACCCCAGCAGACACATGCTGTGCCGCTTGAATATGGAACATGAATAATGCAAAAATCATGAACTGAAATCACAAGTACTGGAAGTAACAAGAAACTAGGACAGGAGAAGGTCTGATGACAGAAGAACAGATTAGGCAGTCAGTGAAGTAATGTTGTTGGACAGCATCCAAGAACACCTAAGATCAAAGAAGGATGAAGGTCAAAAACACATGAAAAGTTCAATTGTAATAAATCAGCCTGATCTACGTACAGCCTCTTGAATGCTGATTCTATTCCAGCAGTGACATTCTGCTTCACCAGGATGGCAGACGACTGAGGATTCAAAAGGCAAATGAGTTTGTGGGTTTGAGCCCTGCTCCTGGGAGAGTGTTTTCATTCAGGTCATTATTATAACTTCAGTTCTTTTAATCAAGCTGCAGAAAATCTCACCTATTATAGGTAATGTATTATTATTTTAATGTTGCTGGAGAAATAAAATAATAATCATACATTCATGGCTTAAATCACACAATACCTGTTATATATTATGCTAAATTTATTGTTCAGTCAGCAGACAAACACTGACACACTCTACTGTGTAAGAAAATAGGAAAGGGTTTGGAGCTTTAAGTGTTTTGAATATAAAACAACGACCACAAGAATAATAATGAAATGTATATATTTTTTATTATGTGTTGGTAAGATTATTACTATAATTATTATAATTTTATATTTTAGACTTTTTTTTAAATGATGCAAATGATTTAGTCTTCATACATCAACACTAGCAATAAAAAAGAATAATATAAATGTTAATGTTAACATTAATTATAAAAATGTAAGGTAAAATATGATATATTTATAGCAAAAGTTGGGAAATTCCTTGGTTCACCAACACAATAATATATTATAATTCTATATTTTCTATATATACTTATAATAAATATAGTTATTTATCATTTAGAGTAGGGGTTTTAATTTGGCTAGTCTACCCTCTGGAGGTGAAAATGAGAAAAGGTTTTTGCCTCTGCAACTACACCTGAAATACAGGTGGTTTGTTTGTTTGTTTGTTTGTTTGTTTTTATTCCCTTTTTTTTGCCGTTGACGTGTTTTTATCAAAGTGAAAAAATATATATATATATATATATACATATATATGTGTGTGTGTGTGTGTGTGTGTGTGTGCAGGCATCCGAAGCAGCTGTCAAAGCACATCATCAGATGAGATCTTGTCTTAGTTAACTGGTAACAGTTATCAGGACCTAAAGTGAATTTTGGAGGGTTTTGGGGGTTTTTTTTGTTCATGTTTAAATATTTTCACTACCACTAATAATTACTCCATTAACTGATCAATTCTCATATTTGTAAGAGTCCACAGCACTGGTTTGTATTGCAAACTTTAAGTTAGTTACTCAGGTAACTCCAGAGCGAGCCTTAGGAGTTTTTTAACTGCCCAGCTTCAGGCTGTGCTTCCTGATTGATCCGTATGTGTAGAAACAGTAGACTGTCCCTTTACTAGTGTGCTTTGATGTGGTTCAGACTCAAAGTACTAAATGTGTAGCTCAAGGCGAGCCAAATGGCAGCACCCTCTAAATGCAGGATTAGATTTAGTGTTAGAAGAAGCACTTTAATGGAGCTGCATTCTTTAACCTGGAACGTGACCTTCTTATGTCAGGCCTGTATGAACAGTAATGTGCACTCTGCTGTAAAACAACCTTGTAGATTTTCTGCTGTCTTCACCTGGCATGCTTTGCTGCTCTGCGACCACATTTTGACACCACTGAGTTCACACTCAGAGCAGCCTGACGTTACAAAAGTTTTGCATGTGAAACAAATGAGAGCAAAAATGGGCCCTGAACATAACACGGCGCAGTTTTCATCCTACTTTCTCTCTAATGAGCTGATTACAAAACACGAGCAGACCTCATTTTGGCCCAGAGCCGCAGCGAGAGGAGAGGGTGGCAGCTACAGAAACGCCATGAGGGAGGAGGGGAAGGTTTGGAGGAACTTGCTGAAGACAACCACATGTCTCTATATCCTAGCTCAGCTCTGAGCTCCGTCTCTTGTCTCCGGCTTCTATCTGAGAGGAGACTGTGGCCTGGCACCGAGTCAGCGCGATTTGGAATCTAATATTTCCCATCATATGGAAACGTAAGAAAAGGAGCCCAGCTGCCCTGCCCTTAAGGCTGCATCGACTTTGTAGCTATGGGAGGGCCTAGTGTAAATCATAACTTCCAAACTCCCTGCCCTCTCCCCTTCCCAACACAAACCCCAGAGTTAGGATCACAAACAGATCCCCCTCCTCTCTCTCTTTCAGCACGATGGCTGCATTTTGCTGCGAGTGGCCTCTACACAGACCCCGATCTCTGCCTCTGCATCAGATTAAGGCCGACGGCAAACATCACAGACAACACTGCATTGTCTGTCAGCCTCTGTCAGCCTCTCTCTCTGCTTGCAGCCACACAGAAAAAGCCTGCTGGGCGTTTAATGAGGAAGTGATCATCGTACAGTGACGTCCTCCTCACCGATGGCACTCACATCTGATTCCACAGTCAGTCAGGAGATAACTTGGACTGAGGAAAGCATACATGACCTCGGAAATGTTGCTATGCCTCCCCATGTGGTTTCCACCATCACTACTTTCTACAGGCTCAAATATTTTAGAAAGACACTTGAACTTCATCTGAAGATGTTTCCTTAATTAAAAAACCTTCAAGTTTCAAGAATCCTGTTTGTAACTTGCACACTACAAATTCAGCCTTGACCCTCATATCATTTGCAATATGCAAACATAATATGACAACGCAAATGTCAGATTCAGTCTGGACATTAAACGCCTCTCCAGCTTGACATCATGACAAATTTCATGTAACGATCATGATCGCGCCCATGTGAAAATATAATAGTCCAGAGCATTGACAGCTAGAGAGTGACGGTCTGTTAGTACCATGAACCTCACAGCAGCCATATTATTGGTCAGATAATTGTATTAAAAATGCTCCAAAAGGCTCCGACAACACAAACACGGTCCAGAGGTCCAGTTCAGGTGAAGCTGAGCAGACAGCTGGCAGCTACAGCCACCTGTGTCACCATCCACCTGTCAGTCAAAGAGGCCACGCCCCTAATAATGCAGACTTTAAGGCTTAATACAATTTAAACAGGTGAGTTATAGAAAAAAAAATTACCTCTGTACAGTTGATATGAAGGGGGGAAACTAGCTATAGAGACAAAAACTATTTTAGCCGTTTTAATGTGAAGTTGGACATTTTAACATGGGAGTCTATGGGGACTGACTCACTGCTGGAGCCTCTAGTGGACGTTAGAGGAACTGCAGCTTTTGGTGCTTCCATATTGGCTTTATTTTTCAGCTCTGGAGGTAATTTAACGTCTTTCCTCACACAGCTCCCTCTAGAGCCACAAAAGATTTTCTACAGCTTTTACATCATGTGCAGGACAGAACGCCACAAGATTAGTGAAGTTCCACTTTAATAAAAACACCAAAACTCAAATACTTTTCAACACGAGTTAATTGGTGTTTTATTGGTTCTCCAGTCTCTCTCCTTCATCTGTACAAGCCAATGAAAACATTTTGTAATGTAACGCTGAAAGAGAAAGTGGAACAGCATTTTTATTTGAATGTTATTTAATACATAAATGTGTGCTTGCGAGCAAACACTTCATCTCAGGACTGAATTAAAAATATTCAGTGTTTGGGTAAAAAAAACATCCATCCTGTCACTTTCTGTTGTCCTGAGAGTTTATCTTGTGGTGAGATAATGAAATAAGTTCCACCATCCCCCCCTTCCTGCAAATGAACTGACCTGTGGTGACCTGGGTAGGGTTTCCCCGTAAGACCCCTGCTCTGCGACCACCATTGTTCCTTTGTAAGCTGATAGACAATGATGATGTTAGAGCCGAAACACTTTTGGGAAACCAGGTTTCCGATGAGTCAGTGGGGGAGTATGTGTGAAGAGTTTGACCGAGCCATGATGGGAAGATCTGTGTGCCCGTCACTGCTGATGACACATCGTGTATCACACCAAGTCCAGTGTATACAGGAGTGGATGCGTTTAAGTTTTCCTCCCTCTTTGGAGAGACTCGAGCTGGCTGAGGTAGAGTTACATGACAGAGGAAGGCGATCGTTAGACCTCGTTGGCTCAGTTTTCCTGAAACAACTTATTTCCGCTGCAATTGTGCTGAAGATGAAGGAGAAAGGCTGCAGTGATTGATGAGGTCAATCGGCCTGTAATGAGCTTGTCAGTTATTTTACTGCACAGCCCTTAAAACGGCTTGTTAAAAGTACATCATCCTGCATTTTCACGTGTGTTCTCAGAGGCTGTGTGTGCTCCTTTGAATGCAGCGTGACCTCTGTTTCTGTGCCGCAATTCGAGTGCCCACTCATACCCGCTCTAGTGTAAAGAGGAGGGAGACCAGCCCGGATATGATGTGAGCCTCTTTAACCTCACGCACTTGAGGGAGAATTAAACAGGACGCCTCGAGGGGAGAGAAACAACAAGTGTTAAAACAAGCGGGGATTGTCCTGCGCCGCCTGCCATGCCAGAAGCAAAGGAGACGGGATTCAGTGAAGGGCTCTACACATGAGTGTAAGCGGCCATCTCTCTCTCTCTCTCGCTCACACACACTTTTCCCTCTGTCTGAAGTGCAGGCCAACTGTGGAAGATCGCGGCGGCGGCGCTCGATGATCGCTGCCTTTTGCTGCCGCTCAAAACGGCCATTAAAGTCTCATCAATTCATCCCCGCACATGAGGACGCTCCAGTCCACCGCACACCTCCCCACCCACACCCCCGTCCCCGCAGGCCTCACAGTGTGAGCGAAGGAGACACCAGAACAGAGCAAACACCGCTGCTCAAACCAGTCTCACCATCAAATCAAAATGTCTGACAGATTTCATTAGTGACAATCTCACAATTTTCTCACTTGATCCACATCTCTGCTGTGAGCTAATCTAAATATAGTTTTCAAATTCAAAATCATTAACTTGGGTTCAGAGAAATTAATGAAAACACATCTAATTAATTAATTTACAATAAAAATGACTGTTAGTTTCTCATGATGGTGAAAATCAGTTGATATATTTAATCCCTGCATGCAAACCCACACTAACATACACACATCCTGCTCTGTGATCTCACTCAGTCTCCACTTAACAAGGTGAGTATTTAACAATTCTGTTTTTTTAGAAGATAAACTAGTAATGAAACTGATATCATGATGTTTTTTTCCTGTAACTACATTTTTTTTTAAATCACAGATGTGAAGACAAAATCCATCAGTTCACTGATCTGTTTGATCCCTCAAAATACAAATCAGATCTTTTTGTTTTAGACAGCACTCTAAAACGACACAAATAAAACTGACAGCCACATCAACGTGATGACGAGCAGAAGAATTAAAGGAAAATATATAAGTGGAAATAAAAAGACAACATTACTTCCTGAGACAGCGCAGGCTGAAGTGAAAACAAAAAAAAAGTCAAAAGTATCTGAAGCTGTCAATGATGGGACTCTCAGAGGGACTTTGGTTTTAAGGCGGGCTCAGAGAAGATGTTGGCAGCATGACCTAAAGCTGTTTTCACACTGCTGTCCTGAACTTCTCCAGAACCCTACAGAGCATCGTGTGCACTGCCTCCTGCATTGTACGAGCTGCTCAGGCAGCTCTCTCGCCTAAAGCACACGCAGCGTTTCATGCAGTGTGAACGCGTCTGAAGCAGAGTATTTCCTGCTTTGTGCTCAGACTGGGTAATTATTCAAATTTTTAAATTTCACTTACAGATTTGGATAATCGGAACAAAATGGTCTGATTAATTTTCTCTGGAAAGCTCTTTTTTTGTGGTATAAACCAAGCGCACCAAGAGATCAACAAGAAATAAAAGTTTTAAAGGGAAGGATGTGGAAGGATCATTAACGGCTGCCTGCAGCTGTCTTTGTGCTGCACAGTGGAGGTGTCAGATGGTTGTCAGCTTTGGCTCTTAAGTTTTAAGTTTTTGGGCCTAAATTTTAACTCCTTGAACTAAAAGATATATCTGCCAGATTCTGCTGCAATTCTCCAAAATTCATGTGTAGAAAGAGCTTTGGAGAGCTCAGAGGGAGAACATGATTCAGCTTTTTCTATCTACATTTAGTTCAGTCAGGGAAAGGGCTACAGCCGGTGGCGGACTGCCTGTCAGGAGCACGGAGGACATTTCCCGGTAGCCTGAGGCTCATTCTGGCTCGCTACAAACTTGAGCAGCAACAAAGCAACAGGCAGGAAGGAGTTAACAGGCCTCTCAGAACCCACTCATCAAGAGCGACTCTTGCTCTCGCTCACAGGCTGTCTCTCACCGTCATGTCCACGGCACTCAGGCGTGCGCACCAAAGGCGCACATAAGTCTGCACATGCGGCCTCTCTCAGCGAGTCACGCACCGTCCTCCTGCCTCTTTGCCAGTGATGTTTAAGTTTCTGCCAGAAGAAAATGAAGGGAGGAGAGAGAAGAAGAAGAAGGCCCAAAGATGCAGCTCAGTGAAAAACATGAGCTAAAACACACACAGTGAATATGTGGGTTTACTTTATTATTTTGCATAATCCCTCAATATAATCATTTGAACAACTGAGCTCACGTTTGTGTATTCATATGCTTTTTTTTTTTATTATTGTTTTGTGTTTCAGGCCTTTTGATTTGCTAATATTGCTGAACTCCTCTGGACTTTTCAGTGGTGCATCCACAGCAGTGGCATATTTCAGTCCTGAATTTGTGTTTTGGAATCTGGATAACTTTCCTCTCAGCGTGGCCAAAAAAGCTGTCTAGTACCTATTAGATCAGCAGTTATTAAATGCCGTTATTGACAGAAACAACATTTTTTTTAGTATTTTAAAATGATTATTGATTTAATAAAACTCGCAATAACATAAATAATTGTTTGACTGTTCTTCTGCACCTTTTTGTTCATGGTTACAGCCTCTCCCTGCACTTTTTTTCCCAGTGCAAATCAGACAAAAAAAGAGAAAAAAATAATCATCATCATGATTTTGACAGGTAGTTTTTTTCCCCCTCTTTTCTAATAATTGTAGCCTGAGCAGAGTCAGATTCTCAGCCTGAATTCCTTTTTCATTCTTTCTTCTTCTGCTGATCCACCACCAGCCGCCAAGCATCCACACATCCACACATCCATCCTCTGGAGCTTCTTTACTGCTTTTTGATTATAATCAGCTAATTAAAGTGAATGAAGCCAAATGAGCAGAAAGCGTCACATTCAAAGATTTGATAATGAAGCTTTCATCAGTACGTCTGTAAAGTGCGATTCTGTGTCTGACCCTCCTGCAGCAGCTCAGAGGTTTACACGCCACTTAAGGGAGCAAGCAGCAGCTATCCTTCATCCACAGCCGCTAAATTCCAGTACAAACATTTTTCAGCGGAACCACGGAGGCCTCAGAAGCCCCCCAGACACACACACACACACACCCCAGCTACTGCATCCTGACGCCGGCCGCACTTTGTGCCATCACGAGGTGACAGGCCGCTGAATGGCTTCATTGGTACAGTGCAGACTCTGAGAGGCATTCTCTCTCTGTCTCTTTCAACTTTTGAGTTTACTCAGCAGGAGTGAGTGGTTGTGGTGTTGGAGGAGGAGGAGGGTGGTGGCGGTGGTGGTGAGGGGGTGCTCCTCCCCCTCCTCAGAGTCACTTCACCCTCCAACCCTCCTTTCTGCCCCTGTACGCTAGACTTCATCGGC
>VUQS01058696.1:0-10114 GCA_015108495.1 Heterochromis multidens | reverse complement strand
AATCTCTGTGAATGGTACTCATGGCCATTGATCAATGGTCATGACAATTTGCATACTATTGATCATGAAACTGACCAAATGGCCCATTGTTAGTCAATGGTGCTGGTTTCTGTCATTATGCAATGTACTGTTTATAAGGCTGGGGAAGTCTGCAGTCAGCTGAGACTGAAGAAGTTACCAGTTGGTAAACGAAACGTTTCTCCCACTAAAAAACGCCACGTCCAGATGAACAGATTCAACTTTTTGGGATCTCCCTCTGTATATCTGTATGTCTCTGAGCTTCTGTACTGAAATAACATTAAAACAGCGGTAAAACCCGACACGATCGTACACTCGTGTCTTCAATCCAGCTGCAGCGGCCATGGCGCAACACGCCAGGTTACAAAAATCGAGAGGCGCACAACCGGCCAAAGCGACACAAATATTGTGGCGCGCGACACAGGATGTGATGCCAAATTTGGCGCGCGCCACTCGTGACAGGGGGCGCGCGGTGAGCATAAAAGCACCATTAGACTACCATGTCCTGGATGACTGAGAACCTACACAGACTAACTGCACCTGTGTTTAGAAAACAGTGCAAGTTTTGTAAATCACCCGTAAAACTAACCGCACCTGTGAGCGCTATTTGGGGATTTGCACTCACACACTATTTTGCCTACTTTGCATTATTGGTTCTTCTTTGTCTTTTGAATGCTCCCTCCGTAGCAGATCATCTACCTTCAGCTATCTCTTGCATCCACCTCTATCACACCAACAATCTGCACATCCTCTTGCACAACCTCCACGAACCCTTTCTTTGGTCTTTCTCGTTTCCCATAATTCTCAGCTACATAAACATAGACCAATTTGAGACCAAAAATCTGCTTTAGTTAACATACTAGCATGTTGATGTTGATGTTATTGTACTGCCATTCCTCAGAAAAATGACAATCAGGTGTAGTTATGACCAGGGCACAGCAATACCTTATCCCAGCCATGTTATTTTCATGCTGAGAGCCCAATTATCTGACCAGTAATGCTGACGCCTGGTTTTTCCTTCTCCTCAGGAAGCATTTTTTCTTTCTTTTATATCTGTCTTTATAGAATTATTCTCTCTCAGAAACTTGAACTCAATAGGAGGCAGATTGGATGGTGACCTGTGATGAGATTTCATCCAATTCTCCTAAAATACAGACACCAATTTTATTAAGGGAATCCCTGGATAGTTTGACAGCAAAATAAATAAAATGAAATAAATAAGACAAGCAAGTTTCACCAGTCATAGAAAAGTGAAATTTCAAAAGTAGTCATATGAAACACTTGCTCATATCAAATTAAACAATTTTCTTCCTCCCTTGAATTTCTCTCCCCAACACTAACAGAAAATGGCAACCACATTCAGCCATACCTGCTGGTGTTTTGTTGCTTTTCATCATTCAAAGAACAGGAAGGTATTTGAAGATCAGTTTTCTTTTTAATTCTGATGGACTGGAAAGACGAGGGAGAGGAAAAAACGTGTCTCTGTGGGGAACTTCTTTGAAAAGTTTGACCAGGCGATTGCCAGGAGGTGACGAGGGTGTGTGAGTGGCAAAGCATCCTTCTAGGTTTTAGATAATAGTAGAACTTGGTTCACCTGAATCAAAGTTTTATACCTATTTGTGCAGTTGAGTCGCAGGCTCAAGCTGAGAGCACTATCAGCTCAGTGCAGACACCTGCACGGGCACAGCTGCATGTCTGCTGGCTTTGACGAATACCGTAAAGTTTTACACACACACACACACACACACACACACACACACACACACACACACAGTTACCTTACACAATGCAGTAAACACTTTGAGGGCTTCTTGTTCCTTTGGCCTTCTTTAAAGGCATTTAAAACCTTTGTTACAAAATGTTGCCATATGTTTATGTTAAAGCATAAAGTGATAACATTTGTTGAAATTATAAAACAGGGAAAAACAACTAATGCAATCTGAGGTTATCAAAGATTTTGATATAAGACATAAAAGTTGTTTAACACATACTTTCTATTTTAATCTGTCTTTCAAGAGGTTCTTTAAACTAAGGAAAAAAATGCAGTCTTATTGGATTTCTTGCACCCATTTTGGTTGGCTGATGTTTGGGTGGGAGAACCTTCCATCAAAAAAATGGTTCATAATTGCTTATCAATCCATCAATGGAGTGTATCCCAGCTACTTAGTCATATTTTTAAGGAATTTTTTTAGGATAAGGTTGCTGTCTGTTGTTAGGCTCTAAGAATCCTGTCTCCCCTGTCAAAGACACTCACTTTTTTGACCATTCACCTCCTTTTCCAAAAGTCTGGAAAGGTTTATTACTCCAGGTTTGCTCCACCAAAGACTATGACGTGAGTTAGAATTTCTTATGATTTTGTTGATTCGTTTTAGTATCAAGCTAGTCAGGACAGTGTTTTTAAATGTATTCCAGTTAATGGATATATGATTTTGCAGCAATTTTGTCAGTGCCTTTCATGGTTGTCAGGAATGGTCTAATCCCTGAAAAAAGATCTAGTTCTCTTCTTGTTAGATGTTTCTATGAAACCATTCATCTCAGTTCAGATTGAAGATTTACCAGACAAGAATCAAGGCCACTCAACCTTATTTTCTAACACAAATTAGGTTTCACAAAAATCTGTATGTATAAAATATGTGTATAAAAATAATAATAATTATTGCCCTTCTTGCAATTTTCACTTAAAGGCAAAAAAAGGGAAAAAAAGTTTGATGATTTTCTGTACGTCACCTTCAGTAGGAAAGTTCTTTGAGTCCTGCAGCAGCCTTACTTAATCGTTTTCCCCTGTATCTCCTCAGTCAGATCTCACCGGGAGGCCATCCGAGACGACTGGAAGGCCATCTCAGGAGAATAAATGGCATCCCCTGCTCATTTACCAGGCAGCTGAGATCGATGGCAGCCGATCAAAGATGGAGATAAAACAGGAGTGGTCAATTGCTACACACTGTTTGATGTAGACTCAAGGTCACCTAATTAAAGCAGCTTTAACTTCACATAATACAGTCATTTTGAGTTAGTGAAGTGATTAGTTGGGCTTCTATTATGAATAGTATTAAACTGGTGGTCTTAAACAGGTAACAATACTGAACTACTAACCATCTGTGCTCTGAGCGTAGATGATGTAGCCTAAGGTGATACCAGGATCTCAGTGCAATATAGATATTTCTTACCAGCACCCTGTGAGTAACCTTGTTTAGCCTCTGCAGAATTACTCTCATATACCTCTGTGTGTTTGTGTGTGTATGTGTGTGTGTGTGTGTGTTTCATAGTCATTACATTAAATAGATTGCAAGGCATTCCTAGAAGCATTTTCCTCCTAAAAGCTTGAGAGTTTTCCTCGTTTTATGGTGCAGTGTTAGTGGTTTGATGAGTGTGCTGGGTGTGAACTCCCTGCTGCTATGAACAAGTCTCCTACCATGAAGTAGCAGAGGAGCCTCAAAAGCTGGATGTCAGTTTAAAAGGCACATTATTTCTGTGGCTTCTTATTCTGTGAACAAAAGCTGATTCATTAGAGTTAACTACTCCAGCATCACATCTTCAGACAGATTCAGACTGCATAATAGTCTTTATCTGAAATCATTAATCCAGATAAATTTGATTGCCTTGGCATTTAGATAATTTGAGTCTTCTGTAATTTGTTGGTGAAACAAGACACTAAAAATATGATTTGTGGTCACTAAGGGCAGAAAACAGAAGTGAAGACAGTTGGTTCACAAAAACCTAACCATGTCCTCTTTAAAACATCTTTCTAGCTGTGCCAAATATTTTTTCATTATTATATTATATTATTCCTGCCAGCATTTGTTAACTAGAAAAAGTTAATCCATAAAGTTTCTTTTAAAATTGAAGGTATAGAAAAGAGTTAAAGAAGTAAAGAAACAAATTAACAGAGAATTGAAATCTTGTCGCCAAATTTGGTGTTCAAATGCACAGATGCACATAGAGAAAATGCCTGTGGACCCAGCTCCCCTCATAAAGTGCACTGATAATGGCATGTCTTATCCTTCTTTTTAGAGGCCTTTTTTGACAATGAATTTAGTTTCTTTGGTGGAGAATAATCTGAAAGGTCGTCTCTAGCTGAACACTCGGGACTGCACTCTATCATCTTGCTTTTACAACAGAGAGGGGGAAATTACTCTATTGACATATTCAGATAGGACTAGTATTAAAGGGAGATCTTTAGTAGTTTTTAATAGTTATGGAAATCATCTGTTATCTTAATCTATGCCAATCTACACTGTAATTTATACTGTAAAAGTTTTAGTGCAGAGTATTTACTTTCACAAAACATAATGTGATAATATTAGTCTTCTGTGAATTGGCATCTCTGCGATGCTCGTTATTTTCATACATGCTGTCTTCTGCTTCTTTCCTCCACAAGAATTCTGGAGGATTTTTCAGTAAATATAAATGAAAGTTTGGGCAGCATTTTGGGTGCAAATACAGAAGCACTCATGATGCTATAGAACTATTTATAAAAGAAGAAAGCTCAAAATTATCAGAGGAACAAAATCTCAAAGGATATGATGAATGACATGCATGGCAGCATGTGGTAAGGAACATTTTGTGCCAGCAGGTTCAACAGTTATGTGACAGCATATTAATAGTATCACTAGTTCTAAAAAGTCAAGACCTCAAAGCTACAGCAACATTTGTACTATATTGTTGGACCAACATAAATTATATTGCTAGTGATGAGAACCTAATCCTTGTTAGAAATGGCATTATACAGACTGGGCTCTCTACAAGACAACATAATGAACCTCAGGGAAAGAAAACACACTACCACAACTAAAAATGTTACAGTGCACTCTCTTTGGACTCTGGATTTCCACAAGTATGTCACAGCAGGCTGTAGAAAAACAGTAGCTTACAGTGAGTTTAAAGAATTCGAAAGCATGTCAGAAAAGAAAAATGTTAATGTTAGCTGTGGAGCATGCAGAGTCAGCCCCCATTACTCTTTGGTGGATACAGTAGGGGAGGTCCTGTGGTGTGTTACAGGAAGCTATGACCTTTCTAGGAGGCCCAGATACTAAATCATTGTCTAAGACACAACGTTTCCATGTAGGCTAAGACAAAGTGGACAGCTCTATCTGGGGATCTGCCTCAGTGACTCCTGAGACCCATCTCATTAATTGCTGGGGTAGCAGATGCAGGGGCAGTCACCTTTGGCTAGAATAATCTGGATTTCCAGTTTAACGAAAGAGCTGACCAAACAGATTCTGGGGTAGAACTGTCTTGTCTAAAAAGTTGTGTCCTGGAGCTACATTTTAGAGAATTTATCACTTTCTGTCCTTAAGTTAGATATCTAACTTTATAGAATATATTTTTGTGTGTGTATATATTGTAAAATACATTTTGCTTTGAAAACAGTTATCAGTTTCAGAATAAAGACACTCCTGATTAAAAACAGTGGACTAAAGCACTTGAAGAGGCATAAACTTTTCATCTCAAATGAAAATTAAATAAATTTTCCTGTTTTTACATAAAGAAAAAAAGAAAAAAATATATAGAAAGTTTAACTCAGGCCAGGACTGTTCAGGGCTCAGCTCCATACCCTCAATCTTAATTGCAGCTGTAGAGTATATAAAGTGTAGAAGCTTGCAGATATTCAGTATTTCTCTCAATTATTTCTTCATACCGTCAACAATTTCCCCCCAAAGCTGACTGATCCACATACCAAAACAGATCCAGCACAACAATTTTATTAAATGTAAAATCCTTACATGGGAGCTGTTTTGTTGTGCATATCAGATTGTTCATATATCTGGTATGTATTGATCAGCTCTCATGCTAAAGAACACTAAGACCAATGAACCACCTTGGAGAGCAACACCCTCTTCTGTCAGTCAGATGGCAAAGATGGAATTTATAGCTGGACGGCAAGGTTTGGAGAGTAATGGGTCAGAAACTGACACAGAATCCTTGTTCTGATGGTTGTCAGCACAGATCCTACTTTTTTATAGTCTGTCAAATGATATCAATCATAGACACTCTTAAATGCCAGGTGAAGATTTAAAATGCCTTTGAAAATAAGAAGTGTTTGTTGTTTAATGTTAAATGCATGTAAGTGTAAATCTGTTGATTTCCATTTTCAGCCCACTTTGAAGATCCAAGTGTGAAGTTCTGTAGTGTGTGTATTTGTGTAAATAAAGGTGCAATTCGTTACTCCAACATTTATAAATATGTCTCTAATGATTTACATACAGTATGATGCACACAAACCTTGGGCGGAGATTTTTTTTTAATATAAGGAGGTAGTTACTTGCAGAAAATGGTCAGTATAATGCCATACTGTAGGTGTTAGCTTTTGAGGTGCAAAAAGGGTTGAAGTTTTTTTTTTTTTTTTTAAACATGCATGACAAGTGCAGTTTGGCATTTGTGAAAGTAAATGTTCTGTGAGAGCTCATTCCTGAGTGACACATAATGAAACTTCATCATGTCTTTAAGAAGACACCATTTGGGTGCAGAAAAACAACCCGAAAGGTTCCTGAATATCTTTTTTCATGATGCAAAAACCTTTCCAATAAAGTGCCCCTTTTTATCACTCTGAATCTTTCTCAGAATCTATTGTCCAATAACATAAATTGCATGGCTAAAGGTGTGCAGATGTCCTCATGTGACTGTTCTTCGGTGACATAAGGGCCAAATGAACTACTTTGTTTTTAGGTAGTTAAAACCAAAGTAGTTAATTTGTGTTAATATGCTTCATTCAAACCGTCATCCTCCTGTGGAAAATATTTCTACTAGATTTTGATGCCAGGCTGCAGGGATTTGTCCCCAATTAGCTACAGGAGTATTGTTGAGGATGGCAACTGATGCTGAGTGATAAGGCTCGGGTCACAGTCAGAATTCTAGTCAGGTTATTCAGAAGGTGCTGGATGTGGTTAAGGTCAGAGTTCTGTGCAAGACAGAAAAGTCCTTGTACATCTGAACTGGGGAAACTGGGGCACTGTCAGTTTGAAATGAGGAGAGGTTCCTCCCTGATGCAGCAGAGTTGGGTAGGATAACATTGACCAGAAAGTGATTACAACCTATCTGGCATCTGACCCCCTAAAGCAAAGTTACACCTTCTTGCAATCTCTTGTTAGAAAGGCAAGAGATTATAAGAAGGTGTTAGAAATGTGAGTAATTAAAGTAAAATGTGTTTTGTTTTTTGTTTTTTTAAATTTGTGTATTTCATTATATTTTAGACATATCACCATGTAGCACTAAAAGCTCATTTTATAAGAATGGGTAAAGCTTAAACTATACAGCAAGTAGAAAAGGTTGTCTACATACTTTTAGTCATTAAAAAAGCGTATGCAAATTGTACTTTTTTCACACCCTTTGTTAGGAACAAGGTAATTAACATCACTCAAGTACCTCTAGACTGAAGTTATATTTCAGATTTTTGCTACATAATTTACATCTTTGAATCCTATCAACTGTGCCAGAGCACATTTATCTCCTGGGTATAGTCAGTGTCACAGCTGTCAAGACATAGTTACATGACAAGACTGTCTCTGCAGTGCACGCAAAACTTCTGAAAAAAGATGAAAAGACACAATTATTAACACTGACAAGCAGGTTTCATTTGGATCATCCCAAAATGATTAAAAAAGACAAACTAATTAACAGCTGTCCAACTTGTCTAAGAAATCGGAATCACTTTGACTTTTCAATCAAACTGGAGAACGAAAGCATTGTTACTGCAGCCTGGGGGGTGGGAGTGGTCTGGCCAAGGTGTTAATGACTCATCTGGAGAGAGTAAATTATTCATGCACTATTATGCTGCATATAAACAGTGTGTTCTAAGATGTTTTCTCATTTCTGTGCCTCAACAGAGTGAAAAAACTGCACATTAACCTTGCTCTACCAATGATGTTTCTTTGTTCTCTGGAAGGTATGTGCCAATATATGATGAGTACTTAAAGTATTTTCCATCTGAAACCATCTCCTGGAACACACACACACACACACACGCACACACACGCATGTACAAAGACTACAGCCTGCGCTTTATCTGACAGTTTTGTCACTTTTCATTAACAACATTATTAGCATCTTTCTGTCAAAGAGGAGTATATAAATAGCCTCCAAAGAAAATCACTTCCCCTCCCTTCCTCGAAAATAACTTTGAGTGGCATTGAATTGGCATTTTTATGCGAGTCATTTAGCTGTTGACCAAAATGACTTACAAAAGTGCACAGTAGTAGAATGAGCCTCAGTTCCTGGATCACCAGACTTACAGAAGAGGAAGAGGTTTAAGCTGAGGCACTCCAGCATTCCTGTAACCCCATAATAATCATGAATAATAGCAGGGAAGTACAAGACAATGAAGCAAGGTGATATAAAAGAATGGCGACAACGGATTACACTTCTTAACTGCTATCTTGTAAATTGCATGGAGGAGATAAAGCAACAATCACGGTGAAAAAAGGGAAAGGAAGACTGACAATAATACAGTTAACACTGAGCTGTGTATGAGTTTAGCGAGATAAGCTGGCTATGACAAAGCAGGTGAAGCTTCAGCTCCAGCTTACTGGTCGTCTGACAGAAGTAATTATCACCACAAAGAAGAACTGTTTAAACTGACAATAATGTGGGTGGCAGTGAATCTGTCCACGTGACTATATAAACCACAATTCTTTAATTACCTCCCAGAAGGTCATGTTTTTGGTTGTGTTTGTGTGCGTGTCATCATTCTGTTTGTAAACATGATAGCTCAAAAAGTTTTGAATGAATTCTGATAAAACTTTGTAGGGGTGTAGAGTGGGGTCATGTTAACAATCCATTAAAATTTGGCTTACATCCCCTAAGGTCTTTAAGGTCAACTTAATTAAAATTGACAAAAAGCCGTATAACTCAAAAACTGTCATTATGATTGTGTGATGTGTGGTGTGTATTGTCAACATATAGAAAGTATTGTATAAAGATTTAAAATATCATGTCACATTTAACCTCTGACCTCTCCTTTAGGGTCAATTGATTGATCTGAAGGTCAAAGTGATAACAATGATATAAAGAGCTATTTAAATCTATGTTTCTTACTGCCATTGTTTGTATTGACAACATATAGGCATATAGAGAATCATATATGGGGATTCTAAATATCACATTATAATTTGCATCCAACTATCATGTCACATTTGACCTCTGATCTCACTTTTACATTTCACATTTTCAAGTTAACCCCAAAATGCGTTCTATCTTTAAAGAAAGTATTGTCAAGAGAAAGAGAATGAGCTGCCTAGTTAGATAGAAATATACTGTAGTATAATATTATATAATAAGCTCAAGTTATTCATGTCCAGTTATTTACAAATAAATGCCTATTATTCATTACCTACTCCTACATAATATTTGTGTAATCAAAGTAAACCTCTGTCATGCTACATGCTTCTGCTTTTTACTGCACTACAAACTTCTTAAAGTACATTTAAAAGGAATAAAAAAAAAAACCCAAAATATATATAAAATATAATACTATTGCCTGAAAAGTAAATACTGCTGAGCTGCCTTGGTGGAGGTTTGCACTCTTAGAGTGCTTCTTGTTAGGAATTGTGTTTTGTGCGCACCTTCATTAATAGCTAGATAGCTTAATAGAATTAATAGCTTCACACTTACAAAGTTAGGAAAAGATTGTGGACATGCAAAAATAATGCTCCCTCATGGTAGGAAATTTAAAAAACGAAAACAATAAAAGAAAAAGCAGTCACCTAGTTATGTTTTGTTGATTTATCCATGCACCCTAACCTCTTCCCTTCCCGTCTGTCTGCCTGTCAGAATTCATAATACCACCTGGGGTGTTCATCAGGTAAACATATATTAATAGGGTTAATGGAAAAACCATTGGCCATAATCTGTAACAACTGATAATGATTCACAGAGGATGAATTCTAAATGGTTTGATTACCTGTCTGACCTTTCTTCAAGAGCCAAATTTGCCACTTGTTCATAACAAACATAGTGCAACATATACATAAAAAGCAGGCGCATCTTAATGAGGAGCAAAGTTTGTTTCCCTCTTCACATTGCAAACACAATATAAATTCCCTGAAAGTGAAGCTTAGTTATTGTAAAAGTGTGACATAAATAAACTTATCTGGATTGTGTG
>VUQS01058674.1:0-10509 GCA_015108495.1 Heterochromis multidens | reverse complement strand
TATAGAGGTTATATTGATGTATAGCAAGTTGAAATACTCCAAAAATGGCACTACAGCATGTAGAAATGTAAAGATAAGCTCTGGCGGAATTGTTCTATGTAGGCTGTAAAGGGTTAATTCAATTCAGTTTTATTTATATAGCGCCAAATCACAACGCCTCAAGTCGCCTCAAGGTGACCACAACCCCATTTCACATGTTTCCAAACATAACTCTTCTCTTGTAAAAGAAAAGGTTTTATTTTGGTCTAATCTGTTGACAAAGCATTTGTCTAAAATCTCTCTGGTTTAGCCAACTACAGAACTATGAACTATGTTTATTTTGTAGAGCAAGGGTTTTTTCTTGGAGGTATGCACCTTGTTATTCACATAAATTATTTATTTAAATTTTTTATTCTTTTTTTTTTTAATGGGCGCAGTCCTAGAGCTTACTGCTTCAGTCTGCCATTGGAAGAATAAAAGCAGTCAAAAGTCCACATTCAGAGAAAGTTGAGGTGGTTGATGGTACAAAGGAAGTAGACACAATATCTGAAGTTGATTCAAAGTGTTGAATTTGTATTTTATAGCTTTTCACTGTAGTATTAAATATGAGGACCACGGAGATGTCATTGCAAGTGAGGGAGGCCATCATTAGGTTGATAAAACAAATAAACCTTTCAGCGAGATAGCAAAAACGTTAGGGGTGGCCAAATCTACAATCTGGTACAGGCTTAAAAAAAAGGACGACACTAGCCAACTCAGTAACACCAAAAAGTCTGAAAGACCACAGAAGACAACTGAAGTGCATAATGACAGATTTATTTTCTTGGTTGAGAAAAACAAGAATACTGTCAAGGAGGTAGGTGTACAGTGTTAATTTTGACAGCAAATTTTGATTCAGTTTTAGTCACAGTCTTTTGACTAAAATGTCATTTATTTTTAGGCATAATTTCGTCATCTAAATTCCTTTAGTTTTAGTCTAGTTTTAGTCGACTAAATATCAGAAGATTATTGTTAATTAAATCTAAAGTTGATTCAGTGACTAAAATATAAAGTGTAAAAGTTTGTCATGTTATTACTGGTGAGAGTTGCTCCACAACATTCACAAAGCGTCTTATTTTCCTTCACATCAAATGTGAAATGTGTCCATATGTCTACTCTTCTCTTCTTCCCATGCGTTCACATTTTGTCACATTTTCATGAGAAAGAGGGAGTATGGGAGTTCCCTCCCCCTCACCCTATTTGTTGGGAGCAGATCAAATTGTGAGAGTCTAACTTTACTGTACACGGAGACTACTTCTGATTGGATCACTTCCAAACTCGCCTGCACCGTTCTGAAAAAAAAAAAAATCTGTAGACTGCTGTAACCAAGATGGTACCAGAATGAAAAGAAAACCACAGGGAAGGAGAAAATCAGCAAAATCAACCCAATAGTTTCTCAAGTTTCTCAATGGGATATTCTTCACTGTTCAAGTCACTCATCTGATACCAAGTCAACAGAGAATGCTTTTCAGTTATTAAATACAAAACTGAATGCTGAAAGAACAACAAAGAAGCAGCAACTGAAGGTGGCTGCAGTAAAGGCCTCGCAGAGGATCTCAAGGGAAGAAACAGAGCATTTGTGATGTTCATAGGTTCTAGACTAGACACACATGCACACGTGTGTCATCCAGGTATTAAAAACAATCTTCATATTTAAAATTATGTTAGTTTGTCAAATTCCTTTTATTTCTTTTTGTGACTTAGAAAGAGTTTTACATACGTTTGTGACCACTCGCCTTGATTATTGTAATGCACTTTATGTTGGTATTGATCAGGCCTCACTATCACGCTTTCAAATGGTCCAGAATGCTGCTGCTCGACTGCTGACAGGGACATGCAAACATGAGCACATTACAGAATTATAGAATTCATTTTAAAATGTTACTGTTTGCTTTTAAAGTTTTAAATAGCCTGGCTCCTACTTACCTGGCAGACCTTCTACAGATATACACTCTACAAAGGTCTCTCAGATCAGTGACCAGTCACTCCTTGCTGTCTCCATGTCGAGACTGAAACACCAGGGGGACCAAGCTTTTGCTGTTGTGGTCCCCAAATTATGGAATGAGTTGCCCCTCCATATTAGGTTGGCCCCAACACCTGAGGTTTTTAAATCATGTTTAAAAACACACTTTTTCTCCAAGGCATTTTAGGAGTAGTACCAGAGTTAGCTTCTAGTCAGTTTTAGTCACTGGTTACTTTTAATCTTTTTTATTTTGTTAGCTTTATTTATTGCATATATTGTCTATTGTCTATTTATTGTCTATTCTATTCATGTTTTACTATTTATTTATTTATGCATTTATTTTTTATTATTATTTATTTTTCCTTGTCTGTTTAATGTATGGTCTTTAAATTTTATCACTGTTTTTAACTGGAAAGCACTTTGGTCAACATGTTGTTTTTAAAGTGCTTTATAAATAAAGTTGGATTGGATTGGATTGAAAATTAATTTTGAGCCTCTGAAAATGGGAAATTATGTATAAAAATCACTACAATTGCTTAACAGTTAATGCAAAACACTTTTATTAAACTCTTTAAATTAAAGCTGAAAGTGTGAGGTCTGCACTTTAATCACATCTTGATTAATTGATTTAAAATCCACTGTAGTGGTGTAGAGGGGCAAAATAACACAAAAAAAGTGTTACTGCCCAAAAGCTTATGGACCTGACTGTACTCCTTCTAAACTACTCAACATACCTGGGAATAACTTATGCACCTCATTAATTGGAGGGATAGCAGTAATTAAAAAGACCATATTCCAGTCTTCTTAATAGCTGCTGATACTTTATTTTAGGAAAAAAAAAAAAAGTATCTTTTCTCCATGACCCCTATCCAACTTACAGTACATCACACTCATTTTGCAAAGCTTATTTAGACAAAATACATTCAGACAAAGGTGACCCAGTTGCTAGACGCGGTTTTCACATATTTCGTGTGAAATGCATTTAGCATACATGGTTTGCAGATATTCTATTTATGAAACACTCTATGGTACATGTGGTGGATATGCAGTGAGTCATTCTGAAAAAAACATTTTCATTGTGGTTGAATTATCGTCACATTCATTTGCTTTTCTCACAGTTCAAATGTGTTCCATACAAGTGAAACAGAAAATGCGTGTGAAAAATGTGTAGTAATGATGTGAATATATATTACAAAACACACAAATTTTTGTCAGCTGAAAAGATCAGATATAGCAGTTTTAACCTGCTCAATG
This sequence comes from Heterochromis multidens, assembly GCA_015108495.1. NCBI lineage: Eukaryota > Metazoa > Chordata > Actinopteri > Cichliformes > Cichlidae > Heterochromis > Heterochromis multidens. The sequence continues at coordinate 7,274 of VUQS01058674.1, read as the reverse complement.
ATTCCACCCCCATCAGATTGTTACTATCAAAATACATATGGGCCCTAGTTTGTCACTCCTTAACTACTTATAAGAAAGAACACACCCTCCCTTACTGTACACATGCGCTCAACCACTGACCTCTTAACAGGTTTTTCATATCCCAGGCTGTTTGATTTCATCACTCCCTTATTACTTGAATACTCATGCTGAATGAACAAGATACGTGTGGAACGTTATAAGGAAGAAATGGTAAGACATGGATTATTTCTATACTGTTACCATTGGTTAAATATCAGTTTTGTTCACAGGGTTTCATTTTGTTACCCATAACACCAGTATAAAATGTTAATGACATATGACATAAACCTATAATGTTAATTAAAAAAATGCTCATAGTCATTCTTTCTGATACTAATACAGTGGGTAAAATAAGTAATGAACACGTCACCAATTTTGTAAATATATTTTGAAAGGTGCTATTGACATGAAATTCTCACCAGATGTCGGTAACAACCCACACGGCACTGTCACACTTCATATAATTGAAGGAAGGATGAATGGAAAAATGTACCGAGACATTCTTGATAAAAATCTGCTCCCATCTACCAAGATGACGAAGATGAAACAAGGGTGGACATTTCAGGAAGACAATGATCCCAAACACACAGCCAAGGAAACTCTCAATTGGTTTCAGAGAAAGAAAATAAAGCTGTTAGAATGGCCCAGCCAATCACCTGACCTGAATCCAATCAAAAATCTGTGGAAAGAACTAAAGCTCAGAGTTCATAGAAGGGGCCGACGGAGCCTTCAGGATTTTAAGACTGTTATGTGTGAAAGACTGGGGCAAAATCACACCTGAGCAATGCATGCGACTAGTTTCTCAATGCAGGAGGAGTCTTAAGTATTAAGTAAATTTCAGTATGTGTTCAATACTTTTTCCCTGTGTCATTCCATTTTATTACACATACCTTAATTTATGGACATCTATGGTTTGATGTCTTTGCATGTGTGGATTGGATGGGTTGTTACCAACATATGGTGAGAATTTCACATCAATAGCACCTTTAGAAAAATATTTACTTAGACAATTGGTGACGTGTTCATTACTTATTTTACCCACTGTATTTTAGGATTTATTGAGTCTTTTTTTTTTTTACCTCTTAGGTGACTAGTCCTGGTTACACAAGCAATATATACATTATGATCTGTTTCCCTGTCTTTTTTAATATATAGTTTTAACAAGAATGAAAAAAAAAGTTGTTGCAGTACTGATATTATTAATACTTCACAGCTTTTTCCTTGCTTGGCACAATAGAAAACCTCATTTATTCATGCAGTTTATAGTTCAGACATAATAGTATGACTTTTGTATGAGTTAGGATAGCATTTCATCGTTATGTTTATGTTTTTACTACATTCTTTACTAAATAAACTAAGCTCACTAAGACTTTTGTTGCAGATATTGTCCACAAGAAAGTTAACACTAAAAGAAAAAAAAGGTTTCACACCATCTCTGGTGCCAGCCTGACTGGATCCAGTAACGGTATTCTGGGGAGAAGAAAAGCCTCGCAAAAGAAATGTTTTGTAGGAATTAAAATGCAGCAATTAAAATGCAGCCTACGCTGATGTAAGCACGAAATATGTCCTCGGATTTGACTGTGCAATATTTTTATTTAGTATCATCAGAGGTGCAGCAGTTTGTCTTTCTAAGGCTATATAACCATGGCAGTAGGTCTACATACAGTGGTCAAATTCACTTTATCAATAGATCATAAAGGCATGAGCCTCACCTGCCTCATCTCCATCTCTGCTGTCTGTCTTCATCATCTGCTTCACATTCCCCACATCTCGCTGCTCTACCTGAATGCGTTCCTCTTCTTTACCTGAAGAACGGCTGTCCTCTTATTCTGTTATGCCCGGCTGTCCCTCACATTTTCTGGTGTGGTACAATACCTGGAGAATTAATAACCACTTGTCAAGGGTTAATGTGATATCCACATTTAATCGTATGTACCGTACTTCAAATAGAGTTTCGCAGACGACAAACTAAAAGCTGATGTTCGTGAAAAGAGTCGTCGTCCGACTTGGCCTGACAGTAGCTACCGGTCTCCAGCCACAGCTGGCTGCGAGATGAGTATGCAGGGACACTACTAAAATTGATACTAAATGATTTTGTTTTTGTGTGTGTTGTATGTGGTGCACTTTGTAGACAGTGCCTGGGGACTCCTCTCACAGCAAGGTGTACATTTAGATTAATGTTTAGTCCAGCTGGATTTCTAATATGTGTTTTTTCCTTTTATTTTCTTCTTTTTTGCTTGGTCCTAATCTGCTCCTAAGTCTTTTTTTTTTTTTATATAATGCTAGAATTGTAACTAAAATCAGTCTATTTGTAGGATTATTTATCAAAATCAGTCAGTAAAATCAATAAATAAAATTTATTTCACTTTAATCTGACTACAGATTAAAGTATTTTCCATGTCTCCTTCATTAACCTGAATCACCTAAATATCCTTCAGTATTTAAATGGATCATGTTTTAAGTTTTATTAAAAAGCACAAAATGAATGTACAGCTTAAGCATATATATAAAAAATTCCCCACTCGCCCCGTGGGTGGTCTTTATCCTTCGAGCTCGGGTCCTCTACCAGAGGCCTGGGAGCCTGAGGGTCCTGCGCAGTATTTTTGCTGTTCCTAGGACTGCGCTCTTCTGGACAGGGATCTCTGATGTCGATCCTGGAATCTGCTGGATCCTCTCTCAGCCCTTGGTATTTCTCGAGCTTCTCATGTTCCTTCTTCCTGATGTTGCTATCACCTGGTATAGCTACATCTATCACTATGGCCTTCTTCCTCTGCTTGTCCACCACTACTACCGTATAACCAAATGGTTAGCCATCACCAGTTTGTCTGTCTGTATCTGGAAGTCCCACAGAATCTTAGCTTGGTCATTCTCGACTACCCTAGGTGGCGTATCCCACTTTGACCTTGGGACTTCCAGGCCATACTCAGCACAGATGTTCCTGTATACTATGCAAGCCACTTGGTTATGGTGTTCCATGTATGCCCTGCCTGCTAACATCTTGCACCCTGCTGTTATGTGCTGGATTGTCTCAGGGGCATCTTTGCACAGCCTGCACCTGGGGTCATGCCTGGTGTGTTAGACTCCAGCCTCTATTGATCTTGTGCTTAGGGCTTGTTCCTGTGCTGCCATGATTAGTGCCTCTGTGCTGTCTTTCAGTCCAGCTTTATCAAGCCACTGATAGGATTTCTCGATATCAGCCACTTCTTCTATCTGCCGGTGGTACATGCCGTGCAGGGGCCTGTCCTTCCAGGATGGTCCCGGTTCTTGCTCCTCTTCTTTCTTGGGTTTCTGCTGCCTGAGGTATTCACTCATCTTACCTACATACAATAATCAGAAAGTTTGATCATACTACAGCTGTTATAAAAACAAAATAGACGAAAAAAAAATTGAATAAGCAACTGCCAAACCAAGTTTGGTATAATTAAGAGGATTTGAGTACAAACATGCTGTTCTGTATTATTGTAGGGTCTTTACCTTACAATATAAAGCGCCTTGAGGCGACTGTTGTTGTGATTTGGCGCTATATAAATAAAATTGAATTGAATTGTTTAAAATTATCACCTGGTCCTTTGTATTTATTTTTTATAAATTGAGTTCTTTTGTGTGTATCTCTACAGACGTTTAACAGTTTAAGGCTCCAGCTGGTGGCTGTCACTATGATCATCCTGATGGCGTTCTATTTCATGAATTTCTGTAACTTTCCTGGAAATCTATTGAACCAGTTTCGCATCGCACCAAAACTAAGGTAAAGCCCACTCTGTGTGTATGTGTGTAGAAACCCCTCCTCATCTTATATAATATTTGGCATCTTTTGAAACAGTGTTTTCATTTAAAAAAATTTTAACACACACACACACACACACAACCCCTATCCCAGTGTTGTTTTAACAATTTGTTTTGTTTCTGTATGTGCTGTGCTGTCTTAATATGTCTTGTTTGATAGAGGGAGGAAGTAGAGTCCCACAATAGTTTTGTGTGACTCTACTTCCTCATGCATGTCATGCAATTGCTGCACCTGATGAGCTTGTAGAATGAGGGCATGACATTTAGTCATGTATTTTCTGTTGTTGACCAGAAGAGCAACTGCTTTCCATTTGAGGAGAGTTAGCATGCTGTTATCCAAATGAGTCAACAGTCTCACTGGTCTTAATATGTCTTTAAAACGTTTTTTAGGGTAGTCTCCTGATGACATAATTTTCATACTAATTGAACACTATAGTTGATTTAAATGAAAATGTGATAAAGAACAGGATTCTGACCCTTCAGGACTTTTGTATTTCCCCCAATCTTCAGGTCATCTCTCCCTACTAACCTTTCATTGCCTGTTCAATGCACCTGCCCTGGTGGCTCACAACTTCTTAAAGATCACATCCCCAAGGATGAATATGAAGAGTTAGTTCAACGGCGAGCTAAAGAGTTCCAACAGTACAAAATCAGGTAGAGGATGGATAGATGAATGTGTACTTTGAATACTTTAACAGTGATTCAATGACATTTGTAACTGAACATAATCAATTGGTTTCTTCTTCAAGGCAGTCTTATGCAAGCACTGTGCTGCCCTCTACTGTCCATAGTGTTGCACATATATTAACTGTCTGAATTGATGAATGTTGAAACCGTTAACTAATGCACAGTTTATTACCCTTATGTATATAGCCCATGTTTGGTCAATTGGTACCACTATCTAGATTGGATTTATAAAAATCTAATAAAGTTTTTAAACTAGCTCTTACCAAAACAACTTTATTGTGATAAATTGTGTTAATTTTGGGATGATTAACTTATACCGTTTACCATGTTCCTACTGAAATGCTCTGTTCTATAATTATCTTCATATTTTGGCTCATGCAAATTCCCTAGTTTTTAATTGTTTTAGATGTACTCACATGCTCTGTTGCTGCTCTACCCCTGTTATATTGAAAATAGGTAAAAAGGTGATATCTGTTTGTATAATCTACTCACATTTCATTTCTTCAACAGGACGGCTTCTGTACTATCCAAACTGCTGTTTGCTTTGCCTAACTCTCCTCTGCAGTATCCTATTCAGGGTTATATAGTACGGCCTTTGACCTCTACTCTCATTCCAGGTATGCTGAACCTAATATATGCATCAGAGAACAGTTTGCTGATGCTGAATATTGCTGTATATGTGTTGTATATTCCCTTACAAATCCATTACTGATTCAGTAGAAAAATGGTGGATATGGGTTGATCTGAGTCATGGAAAAATGTAGAGACAAACTTTTGTACATACTAAATTTATATACATTTGGTGGTAATTATCAGATTAGCAAACAAACTTTAATACCTCTGCTGAATTAGAATCATTAGTGAATTAGTCAAATTAACATGCAATATCAGGTATTTTCAATTTATTATTATGTCATTTAAAACATAATTAACCAAGAATGGTAATGACCAAAAAACCCATACCCCAGAAAATGAGATGGTAAAACTAAATCTGTATCACCAAAGGAAGTAGCAAAAGATCAGGGTATAGCCACCACAGTCACAGACAGGAAGCTGCATGTGGACTTTAAGGAGTTTATGTTGATCATCTTTTTTTCGAAAATTTACCTGTTATAAAGTTATAAAATCTGAAAAAAAAATTGTCATTCCATAAAAGGACAGTGTAAACATAATGTAATTTTAATTTCAGGTTTAGGGCTGCATGCAGGAAAAAGAAGCAGCTACAAGGTTGGTGAGATATCCCACATCAGATTGGCGGACATTTCTCCCCCACATCTGATTAATATGAATGGTAAAGGTTGGCTGGTTCATGCAAGATGGTTGCTGAACATCAAAATTTCAAACATTAAACAAGATTTTGGTGTATCTCAAGCAGGTGAAATCTGATAATATTTAATTCTTTGGCTTTTTGCAAATGTTGCAAAGACAGATACTTTTCTTGAACATGACTTTTATTTATCTACAGCAGCCATCTTGGTGTTAACCTAGAAGTAAAGGAAGAAACTTCTCTGTCACTATAAAATTCAAGCCCCGAAAACACTGCAGAAATGTATATAAATTAATGCCTAACATTTCTTAAATAACTGGGTTATAAGATTACTGTACAGCTTAGTTTACATAATCAGTATAGAATACTGGCTTTCAAAAATTTAAATGATCTGGTCACACCAGCTTTTAAAAATTTAAAAAGATTGTGTGCCATTTCATTTCAGTTAAATCTCGTTGATCAGTGGGATTAGTTGGAAGTGGTGAAATTAATCTTTGCAAATTTTTCAACATTTGAGCAATACCTCGGTATTTTGTCTTTTTAGGGAGAGACAGACATACCAAACTGGAATACAGTTTAGCAGTTGAGGATTCTGAATACATTTGCATAAATTATCAAGCTTTTCCCATTCAAGGAAGAAACATTCTTCATACTTTTGCACGTTCTGTCATTAAAAAATAAGATGTCTGTGGGCAGTAAGTATCAAAGTACTATGAATTTCATTGTAGGTGATAAATTGAAAAGAGAAAAATATATTACTTATGATGTACAATATAAAATCATACCTTTCTTGCCATCTTGATATTGATATTTGATATTTTAGTTGTTCAGTCAGTCATCACATATTTCACAAACTGTGCCAAACAGTTAATATAAGATCCATACCTATATTACAAATATTGACTGAACAGGCCCAGACTGAAGCAATGCTTATATATATGTCTGGCCTATATTCTTGTCATTAAAGCTACCCTACCTACCCTACCTTCCAAACAGAAAGAAAAGAAAAAAGGAAAAATATCACATCAACAAACAGATAAGCAACAATACTTTCACATGTATCCCTCAAAAATACATTTATAGAGCATTCTTTTAAAAACCAAAAATATACAACACATTTTTATACCTATGTCAGCATCATTCCACAGTTTAACCCCAACAACAGAAATACATCTTCGTTTTATCGCTTTCTTTGCTTTTTTAACAGTAAAATTACAAAAATCCCTCAAATCATATTTACTCTTCTGTACTGAAAAAAACCTTTGTACACAATTTGGAAGTAACTTAGATTTTGCTTTAAACATTATTTGCATTATTTTAAAATAAACCAAATCATTAAATTTCATTATACGAGAATTTAGAAACAGTGGTTCAGTGTGATCATAATAACCAGCCTTGTTAATAAGTCTTATTGCTCTTTTTTGTAATATAACTATTGAATTTATTATTGTTTTATAAGTCGATATAAGTCGATACT
>VUQS01058667.1:0-11249 GCA_015108495.1 Heterochromis multidens | reverse complement strand
AAAGTAGGCTAAAAGATTTCATAAAACAACACATCATGTCACGATCTAAAGAAACAGCTCAGAATCAAAGTCAGTGACATCTATCAGTCTGGAAAGGCTTACAAAGCAATTTCTAAGTTTTTGTGACTCCAGTGAACCACGGTGAGAGCCATTATCCACAAACGGAGAAAACTTGGAACAGTGGTGAACCTTCCCAGGAGCGGCCAGCCTACCAAAATTACTCCAAGAGCTCATTGATGACTCATCCAGGAGGTCACAAAAGAACCCAGAACAGCATCTAAAGAACTGCAGGCCTCACTTGTCTCAGTTAAGGTCAGAGTTCATGATTCAACAATAAGAAAGAGACTGGGCAAAAACAGCATCCATGGGAGAGTTCCAAGGAGAAAACCACTGCTGACCAAAAAACAAAACAAAGGCTCGTCTCACATTTGCCACAGAACATCTTGATGATCCCCAAGACTTTTGGGAAAATATTCTGTGGACTGACGAGACAAAAGCTGAACTTTTTGGAAGGTTTGAGTCCCGTTACATCTGATGTAAAACTAACACAGCATTTCATAAAAAGAACATCATAGCAACAGTCAAACATGGTGGTGGTAGTGTGATGGTCTGGGGCTACCCAAAATGAAGGTCTTGAAGTGGCCTAGTCAAAGTCTGGACTTAAATCCGATTGAGATGCTTTGACCTTAAACAGGCCGTTCATGCTGTAAAACTCTCCAATGTTTTTTCACTTTGTCATTACGGGGTATTGTGTGTAGAATATTTAAGGTGAAAAATGAATTTAATCCATTTTGGAATAAGACTGTAACATGACAAAATGTGGAAAAAGTGAAGCGCTGTGAATGCTTTCCGGATGCACTGTAGAATAAAGTGCTAGAATAATGTGTGTGGGGGAATGTGGCGTGTAGTAGAAAGCACTTTGAATCCATTTACCAGTGATTCCCACCCCTAGTGATTAGAGCATCTCTCCAGCCTGGTGCCATTTTAATTTCTAAAATTGTGTTTATGTTTGCTGATTTCTGCTTGGGAACTTTCCTTACTAATCAGTTGTGGGTTCCTTTCCTGCCATTGTCAGATGATGTGGTAGTTGAGTTCTTATTTCTGTAAACCAGTTAACAACACCCTCTACAATTTCGTCAACTCATCCACAGCTGTCAACAGTTTTCTGTCACCATTTCTCATGAATGCCACTAGACATCTTGCTAGGTAAGAGGATGAGGTTTCAAATTGTAGTTGCCACTAAAATCCTCTGATTAATAGTTTCCTTCTTCAACTGTGCGAAACAACCACAAAAGCCGGCACGCCGGACTTATTAGACTTGAACAAATTGTATCAGTCAGTATGTTTTAAATTATTTAAATTCATACCAATCCCATTTTCTTTCATACTGCATCAATAAGTCAGAGCTAAATTGCTTATAAGTGAAACAAAACACATCAGAAGAAGTGACATTTAGCTATGACAAAAGGCAAAAATAAGATATGTCCAGTCAGTTCTCTTGGGCGCATTGGGCATTAGAAAAACTGTTGTGAATCATCATGTGATACAGAATTATCATTTTGATACAATCCTCACGTATACGTCACGTTAAAAAAAGAAAACAAACACTAAAATGAGCACATGTAAAGGAGGTGAGGCTCTGGCACGATTTGTTATGTGAACATGTAATGTGTCAAAAAGAGGGCTCACCAGTGAGAAAACGCTTTCACTTCACTTCATGTGTGCCTTGATCAACCTGACAGGCTTAGCTGAGGAAAAAATGCCCCTGGCTTTAAAGGCACCAATAGGCTATGATGTTGGAGTTTTGTATGCATGTGTATCTAATCTAACACTTTAAAAAATGCAGCAATTAAAAACAGAGGGAAATGAGTACTATACCCACTTGCAAATGGAACCACACTGCAATGGCACAAGTATAGTCCCCAAGTGAGTCAATATAATCAGTGGAGGCATCACAGCTGTGAGAGAGAGGTGCCTGTTCTTTTTAATGGCTCAACCAATGAGCTGTGTTACAGACATGCTGGAATACAGATAAGACATGCAAAGCTGTTCATCCACCCAAAACCACTATCATGTTTCTCTTTCCCTAAGAAATCTTTGTTCTTCTCAGCCCCTTTCACTCTCCATCCACATTTAGATCTTAACTGGATTTTAATATGAGTAATGTACTCTATGAAACATGCATGTAGAAACTGTAGTGCTTAGCCTGCAATATTCAGAACATTAGTAGGATGTGTGTGTGTGATTGAGATATGGCAACAGTCCACTGCCTACCACAGAATGATGAGCAAGGCTTTCAAGGGGCATTTCATGAAGAGTGAAGCACCGGTCTTGTTAAACGGACAGAAAATTGCTGTTCTGGTCTGAAGAAAGCAATCGTCTGTAAGACGAATACTTTTATCCATATAGAAACCATTTTGATCAGTATTAAGAAGACATTCACACAGAAGCATACTGTGGTATGCTTCAGTGCATCTCTATACATTTATAGCCCTGCCAATGATTATGTAGCATTGATTGCATGGTAGATTGCGTGGTGTGCGGGTTCTTTCTCTTGGTTTGGTTTACATAATTACATTATGTAGGACATGTGCAGCCAGAAGCACTTTTTCTCTTTGGAACACTTCAGAGTGAATGGAGCAGATCTATTTCAGGAAGTGGGTTAGTGGTGAGGGGAAGAGGTTTGATTCAGTGAATAAACACATATTTTACTCATTAAGATATTTGTTATTGTACCATGCAGCCCCTGGTGTCCCTGCGCCTGTAGATGGTGAGATAAACTGTATCAGGCACATTGCAACTTGGATAAAAGTATTCCATCGCCTACACTGCATGTTTACTGATATAATCTACATGTGTTACACTGTAGGCTTTACATGATAAAGTTAACTACAGTTAAAGACTGCTAAATGAAGAAATGTAAAGCATTCAATATTGTACCGGAATAAATGTGAAAAGGTGTCAAATGCAGAACTACTCATTATTGAAAACTGGCCCCACACGACGTATATATCAGTATATTACAATACTGGATTCTTTGGGAGTCATACCATATATCTAAAGAGTTTAGAGGGGAAAAACTGCATTTTTAAATTGTTTAAATTAAACACAGCTTTACTTAAATTAAACAAAGTAAATAGAACCATTAATTAAACCTTTAAAAACATGTTAAAGTTAAAAGTACAATACATCATCTCTGGAAAACAGTGCAAGTATAAAGTAGCTGAAAAATACTTTATTGAAGTATAACCCCCCTCACAGTGATATTTAAGTATATTACTTAAGTAAATGTAGGGAAGGTAAATGTAACACTCATTTCCTCAAATTAGAAACAAATTATAATAATTATGCTTATTCTGCACATGCTTATTAAGAGTCTCTCTGCAGAAATTCTCAAGGACAAAACCAATTTTGAGATAAGGAAATTACATTTTAAATTGACAGCTCACACTTTGTCTACTAATGGCATACTTTACTGTTAGAATGGACATGTCATTAAATTTACATTTGTAAATATAATACATATAATACTGTATCATGCATTATATCATACAAATATACATTTCACTTCTGTTGCTTTCAAATTAATATATAAATATGTTCAACATGATCTTATTTCATAATAGTGTGAAGATCTGTTAATATCCGATTTCTATATTAAGGTTAAAAAATGTCCTCCACTCATCAGATCAAAGTATTTGAGTAAAAGGTACTGAAAGAACATTTTCCAAGTCCTCTGGAAAAATAGAAACAGACTTTTGCCTTATCTAATCTACAATACCAGACACTGAAATAAATTTGAAACTTTTTTTAAAGTTAGATTACTAGATACAACATTAATGAAATTACTCTGAAGATTGCTTCTGTTTGAGATACTGTATAGCGAGTTAATATGGTCTACTTTTTCAGAGCTACAATTGCCCCCCCATCTACTGTTACAATTGCCTCTAAGGAGTCAACTGTAGGATCCTGACTTCTTGTAGCCTTGTCCACACACACACACACACACACGGCAAGTGAATGCCACTTAAAATTAGATGCAGTTAATATATAGTTAAGCAGACAGCACAGTTGTTAGCACTGTTGCCTCTCACGAGCAAGATATGCCAAGAGTTTCAGTTTAAAATTGTCTCTACAAAGCACTAAACTAGCTCTAATTCTTTTCCACTCAGATATTCTCACAGACACTAACACAGATTGTCATCTGAGGGATTACACTTTATTTGCAAACCTGTTGAACCATATGGGAATAGCCTACCAGCTAATATGCTAAACACCACAAGTTGCACTATCACAGCAGGATTTACATGGTGATGCAGAACATGCAAAAGTATGGTCCAAATTTGCTGCCAAGTCTGTTTGACACTGCTGGAATTTCAGCAAAACAAAACAGATTAGTGTTCATCACAGACTATTCAATTTAGGCCACAAAAATGATTTCTAGCTTAATCTAAATCAACTTCTTGATCATCACTTTCAAATGTATCAAGTTTAAAATTTAAGTGCTCTATGGTGCAGTATGAAAAAATTAAATAGTATTGAGAGTTCACGGAGCAGTAAAATAAGCATTTTAACTTAAATCAGTTATCAGAATACTTTATTAATCCCTGAGGAAATTGTGTGGTCACAGTTGCTCCAGGACAGTAAGAAAATTAACAGGTTAAGATACCAATATTAAATACAATTACAATGGCTCTAATTTTACAAATATTACAATAGCTCTAATATACAATAACTCAATATATACATATCCTAATATATTACAGAATAGTGAATTGATGTTCCCTCTTAGCATACTGCCCTTATAATACTAAAGATGTACAGTTCTCTTTTCTTGTCAGCAGCACCTGTGTTGCATTTAGCATATTTTAAAATCCTTTGTAACTCAATGACCTGTTCCTCTTGTATGAAGTAGGCGGCACTTGATTGGTCTATTTTGTACGGAAGAAGAGTTAAATGATGTGTCAAACTCCCACTTTTATGCGAGTGAACACAAAGCCTGGAGCCGAAAACCTGGGAAAAACAGAACCATTAGTGATTATATAGGATAAGATACTTTACTGGTGCCAAAAGTTGGAAAATTTCTGTTGCTATTAAACAATATCCATTAGTTAAAAGCAAGCTTATAAAAACAAGTCTTGAGCTGCTCTTTAAGTTTTAGTAGAGTTCACAGACCTGAAATGTAATGGTTGTGCATTCCATAGTTTAGAAACCACAACGCACAGTCTCCTTTAGTTTTTACTCTAGAACGAGGATTAGACGAGGTTTAGGCTTCCAGATTCCCACACAGGTAAGTCTCCGACTGAGACAGAGAGGGAGTAGGTCAGCCAGGTATACAGGCAAGTTTCCCAGACAGGCACACTTAACAGGATTTTAGCAAGGAGGGAGAAGGCAAGCAGGTAAGTACAAGGCACACTGGAAAACAGGTAAGTAAAGCAGAGTGGTTACACAGCTAAACTACAATACCTCATGATTAGGAGAACAAGAACTGTGGAGTAAAGAGGAGAGCTGGGTTTAAGTACTGTTGGTAAATGGAAATTGGAAACAGGTGTGTCTGTCTGAGTCCTCCCTGGAACCCACCTACACCTGGAGGAGAGAGGTTAGTACCAACCACACACACCTGCATAGACAGAGAGTATAATAAGAAAAGATGGAAGACAGATCTGCACCTGGAGGATGGGGGAATGACAAAAAAATGATATCAAAGGAGAGCACAATTAAATGTAAAAATATGAAATAAAATAAAGGAGCAGGGCAGCATGGAGGTCCCGAGTTCAAATCTACCATCTGGCTGGTGCCTGTCGGTGTGGAATTTACATATTCTCCCAGTACCTGCATGGGTTCTCTCCGGCTACTCCAGGTTCCATCCACGGTCCAAAGACATGCATGGAGTTAAGTTAGTCTCTGTGTTGGCCTTGCAATAGACTGGCAACCTGTCCAGGGTGTATTCGGCCTCTTACCCTATGGCAGGTAGGATAGGCTCCAGCATCCCCACAACCTTGAACTGAATTGTCATAATGAGGTAGGAAGCAGTCCCAAAAATGCAGACTTAAAGGCAAACTGACCTTTTTTTAGGCAGAAGCAAATCCATAGTGCAGAAGGAAAACAAAGCCCAGGGAAACATGTAGCTGATAAACAGAACAAACAGTATGATGCAACAAGAAACTGAGGAAAACTGAATACACACATGAGGTAATCAGGGAGATGGAATACACCAAGGAACACAGGTGAGCTAAATCAGGGAAACAAGACAGAAGGAAGCAAAATTAAACACAAGGCACAAGAGACGAGGGACTATCAAAATAAGACAGGAAGTAACAGAACATGGGAACAGAAACGCAGACTTGACACGGAAACAAAAAGGTAAACAAACACAGAGAGGGGGAAAGGACTGAGCAAGACAGGGAAACGCAGGGAGGCAGAAATACACAACCCAACAACTAACATAATCAAGGAACTAAAGGCACAGATAACTACGAAGGGCAAGGGAAGCAAGACTATCAACATAAACAGAACGGTAAACAATACAGAATACAAAGATTTTATCAAAAATACAAAACTAGAGAAACCTAACCATCTCAAAACTCAAAAACCCTAGTCCAAGACCCAGGGACCATGACATGGATAAGTGGAATGGATGGATGGAAAATAAAGGAGCATAATAAATAAGATAATAGAATGTTGTGTGAAAAGTGGAATATAATACAATAAGGATCTCAACTTTAAACAAAATAAATACAGGTATTGTGGTATGTGGTAGGAATGATGTTCTGTGTCTGTCCTTGTAGCAGTGGAGCTGAAACAGTTGTTAGAGGAATTACTGTGCTGCCAGTCCATTAAGTGGTGCAGAGGGCTGAACATGCTGCACAGGAGTGCTGCTCTCCTTGTAGAACGATCCAAGACTAGTTTCTCAAATTCCAAGTTTTCTTTTTACAGTTCTCTTAAACATCATCAGCCTCAAGACTGAAACAAACATGATATATATTTCACAAAATTTTGAACTACTTTTCTAGATCCTGTACAAGCCACAGAAAAAAAACCAACAAAAAACTGGGATTGGGATTGAAGTCCTTGTCATGTAAGACCCAAATAATCTGTCTACATTAATTCTGTCATACCATTCTTAATGTGCCGCTAAAGTATTATTGGATTTGTCCTTGAAACCCACTTACTGTGAATTGATAAGACCTATTCTTTTTATGTCCCACTCAAACAGCCTCCCATGCAATTGCAGAGTGGGCTAAGACCTGATTTCCATTTCCACTGCATGATAACAGCCTCGCCTCACTCTTAACAAGCGACCGACAAGGATAAAAGCAAAATCAAAGCCCATCTAAAACAATCTGACAAGATTCATGTTCTGTGTGCAGATTTCTGTAACATGACTTCTTGTGTAGCTGTAGACAAATCCACAGTTAACCAGCTGGGTGTTGCTGTAGTTTGCACTGGTTATGGCTTATTAATATATGTTTCTCCAATTATAATTGATGGGCTGACTTTGATGTACTGGGATGCAGGTACACACTAAACGAAATCCTTTGAAGGCAGATTCTCCAACATTCCCAGTGTGCTTGCCAGCAATGGGGAGCAGAAACAGAGGAAAGGAATGGTAGCTACATTAGACTCAGTAATGTGGCTCGTCTCGCATCTACTCATGCTCCAGCTCTAGCTTGCACAAAGGAGTGGGGGGGACAGCCAGGCCTCATATGTCACTGTCAGTACTGGCCCACTTGAATCCAATATGTACAGCAATAAGAGACTTTGTTCAAACAGATTATTTGGTATTGGATAACAAGCAAAGAAACCCAAAGTGCATTGGTATATGAGTGTGTCACAGCTCTTCTGTACAGGGAATAAAGCTGCACAGCACAATCTATTCACAAGAATATACCTGAACGAACAAGAGACAGCAAACCAAAATCTAAGCTTTACTTTTAAAGTGAATTGTTTCCTTATAGGACATGCTGTGATATGTGCCCCACAGCAAACTAAAAGATTGCTTTGTTTTTTGCTGATCTTTTACTTTTGAGCAAATAATTGTATTTGTATACCTAACGCCTCAGGGACGGAAGGAAGAAAGGAAGGCGGCGAAGTTTGGGAACCATGTCATTATAACTTGATACTAGCAAAATCATCAGCATTGCTAGTTTTGCCAGACTTATAATCAGCAGCACACTGACAGACAGGATCAACAGACAAAAGCAATGAGTGGGGATTAGCATTAACATTTTCATTAATTGAATCTCAGTCTAATCAGGAACCCCACTGAACCCAAAGTAATATGAAGTGCAACTCACAAACTAATTCAAAATCTACAGCACAAGCTGTAAGCATTAGGACAGTGATGCAGTGTGTTTCTCATTGTTTTGGCACAGCACATTGGATTTGAAATGAAACAGTGACTATGAGGTTAAAGTACTGACCTTCAGCTTTAAGCAAACTCATATCTGTGATAGGTTTAGGGCTCGTACAGAAGAAAAGGTCTACAGTTTCTACACAGTTCATTAGATGTGGATGTAAACACCCTCAAATCAAAGCTGAAAGTTAGAACTTTTAAACTCATAGTCTTTTTTTTCACCAGAATGGAGCCAAAACAAAACAGTCCCAATACTTAAGGACTGGAATCTAGGCAGACGTTCAGAAACGACCCACAGGCCCGTGAAAATATTTCCATGGAGTTATTTTAAGGAATTAAAACATACTTTTCCAGACCAGTTGAGTTTTGTTATTGTTACAGTGCAGTATGACCCATTGCTCTGGGTCGCTCTTTGCACAAAGATCCTTAATTCTAATGATAACCTTGGAAATGATTGTCTCAGATTTAATTATGCCTGTCCAGGCTGCACATAGGAAAATATGCAAAGTGAGTGTACATGGCTGTTTCTGTTACACTTGTAGATACAACATGTATGACATTTTCATCTCCATTTCAAACCTACCTTCCAAGGGAGTAGAATCATCTTTTCCACTTGCTTAATGTGCCCATCTGCGTCAAGAAAGATATCCTTGTCAGCTCCTCAGCTGGGCAAGACTGTGTATAAGACTCTCATAACGATGTTTACATACCTGTCTCTGGGCATAAATATGTCAGTGTAAACTGATGTCTCACTTGGGCAGGAGGCTTTCTGGCTTTTTGTACTGAGATAAACCCTAAGGCTGAGAGAAACCCAAAGGTTCATCTGACTATGACCTCATGCCATTACAAGTGCCTTACAAAGCACTTTTTGCACAGTGTGCTAAGCAGAGCACAGTGCAATAAGTGCCTGGAAATTATTTTTCTACCGCCTCTGATTTTTTGCTTACTCTCATGTCATTTCTCCTAATTGGAATCTGTGCACCTGCTCCTAATTGCATGACCAGATGCAACAGTTCCCTGTTGTTTCAGCTTCATTGTTTGCCAACTGTCGTTATAGCGAAGCAGAAATAATCATTTTTTAAACATATTTTTTTGGAGTTTCTGTGAATATCAAACAATTCATACTATTAAATTAGCAGGATATATTTTTTATTCAATTTAACTGTGCATGTGTGTGCTAAATATAGCCCTTGAAGTGCTGTATGTGATTGTAGCTTGTAGTGTAAAAGAACTTTGAGTGGTCAGTTGCCTCAGCTAACTACCTCGTGACTCTTCCAGAAGTATGGAGTGGACAGACATATAGATCTTACTGACGACTCAAGGGTTTTACAGTACAAGCCACATCCACCCAGTATTTTTTAAATTCATTGCACTCTGTCTCACATCCGTACCAATTTAAAAGCACCGCCACATTGGGAGGAAGCCAGAGTACCTGGAGAAGACCCACACAGGCAGTACATAGAAAGGCCCCAGCCATCCAGCAGGATTGAAGTGGTAACCTTCTTGCTGGAAGGCATGAGTGCTAACCACTGCAACACTGTGCTCTCATGTGTGCGACCTTGCCTCAGGTTGGACCCAAATGTGAAACTACCTACACTTCCTAGATGTCAGTTTAGCCTTTTGCTCAAATTATGGAATATGCCTGGTTTTAGCAAAATATGCATGTACACAAATGGCTTCAGGAGGTAATTTACTGCAGGTTATTGTATTAGGAATAGTGGACAGACTCTTTTAGTTTTTAATGCTTTCTACCATATCACAGCTGTTGAATTTACTTCACTGCCTCATTTGTTCTTCACTGCCACATGCCTAAAGACAGTCAGTTCAAATGAGCTGAATATAACTAAGGCCTCAGTCAAACAGGCCTAACAACTGGCGACCCTCTAGCAACATCCAGTCGCTAGAGAAAAATGTATATTCCCTGATGCGTTGGCAAGTGGTTGCTGGAGGTTGCTGACTGACGCTAGGTAACACCCAAAACCACCTTGTGATTGCTTTGGTCATGAGAAGATGGCTTCTGACGGGTGCTACAGCCAACTGTAGTTTGCATGGAAGACTCCAACTTATCTGCAAATAAACTGTAGTTAAACTTGGGAAAGTGTGATGCAAACCAGAAACAGAAAATATTCATCTTCAGAGTTGCCTTACCACTGGAACCAACACATTTCAAAAAGCACAACCTTTACTTTAAACGTTCTCTGTTTCTGGTTTGCGTCGTACTCTACACAGTTTTGCTATTCCTTAGCGAGTGGTTGATGAGTGTTTGCAGACAATCATCTTCCACACAAACCAGTGACTGCGGCAACCTGCTAATGACTAAAGCAATAGCAAGAAGGTTTTCAGTGCAGCACCGTATACCTCTTTGCAACCAGTTTCATGTTGCGACTACCAGCAACCTCCAACAACCACTCACCAACCGGTTGCAGAATAAACATTTCCCTAGTGACCGGTGGTTATCAGAGGGTCACTGTAGGCCGGGGCTGACTGCCAGCAACCACTTGCAGCCATTCGGGGAATATACAGGGTGGGCCATTTATATGGATACACCGTAATAACATGGGAATGGTTGGTGATATTAAAGTCCTGTTTGTGGCACATTAGTATATGTGAGGGGGCAAACTCCCCAAGATGGGTGGTGACCATGGTGGCCATTTAGAAGTCGGCCATCTTGGATACAACTTCTGTTTTTTCAATAGGAAGAGGGCCATGTGACACATCAAACTTATTGGTAATGTCACAAGAAAAACAATGGTGTGCTTGGTTCCAACGTAACTTTATTCTTTCATGAGTTATTTACAAGTTTCTGACCACTTATAAAATGTGTTCAATGTGCTGCCCATTGTGTTGGATTGTCAATGCAACCCTCTTCTCCCACTCTTCACACACTGATAGC
>VUQS01058662.1:6324-24033 GCA_015108495.1 Heterochromis multidens | reverse complement strand
AATGTGGCTTGTTCAGGAAATGAAAGTTCTTTAACTCAGTGTGAGCATAGAGGATTTGGGAGACACAACTGTAAACATGGTGAGGATGCTGGTGTTGTCTGTTCAGGTAAAAAAACCTTTTAGATAATGAAGATACAATATGTGGACAAAAGTATTGGGCCACACCTCTTCAACTCAATTCAATTCAATTCAATTCAATTCAATTCAATTCAGTTTTATTTATAGTTGCCTCAACACGCTTTATATAGTAAGGTAAAGACCCTACAATAATACAGAGAAAACCCTAACAATCAGATGACCCCCTATGAGCAAGCACTTGGCGACAGTGGGAAGGAAAAACTTCGTTTTAACAGGAAGAAACCTCTGGCAGAACCAGGCTCAGGGAGGGGCAGCCATCTGCAGCGACTTCTTAATCTTTGAATTCAGATGTTTTCTGTCCCAGTATCATAGGTGTATAAAAGCACCTAGTCATGAAGTCTGCCTTTACAAACATTTGTGAAAGAATGGGTCATTCTAAAGAGCTCACTGAATTGAAGAATGGTACTATAATAGTATGTTGCAAAAAGTCAGTTCAGTACTGTAACTGATATTATTGCAAAGTGGAAGTGTTTAGTAACAACAGCAACTCAGCCATGAAGAGGCAGACCACACAAAGTTACAGAGCGGGGTTGCAGAGTGCTGAGCCATATAGTGCATAAAAAACGCCAATGCTCTGCTGAATTGTGCCAAACCTCCTCTGGCATTTACATCAGCACAAAAACTGTGCACCGGGAGCTTCATGGCATGGATTTCCAAGGCTGAGCAGCTCCTGTAGGTGTAAAGTACTTTTGTCCATATAGTGTACTGCAGTTCAGTCTGATCAAGTGTCATATATAAAATAATAATAGAGAATGCTGATTTTGAGTTTTCAGTGCTCCAAAAGAGTTAGTCCACATTAAAAATACTAGTGCACCTTAAAAATACTGTATGTTTTATCCAAAACATATATTTTCAGGTGTGCCCATCAGATTGGCTGGAGCTGGCTCAACTCGGTGCTCTGGAAGAGTGGAAATCAATCACAACAACAGATGGGGAACAGTCTGTGATGATGACTGGGACTTAATTGATGCTGAGATCTTTTGTAGAGAGTTAAACTGTGGGACAGCACTGAGTGCTCCTCACTCTGCTTACTTTGGTGAAGGAACTGGACAAATCTGGCTCGATGAAGTGGACTGTTCAGGAAGTGAAAGTTCTCTAACTCAGTGCCAGCACAAAGGATTTGGATCACACAACTGTGGACATGGTGAGGACGCTAGTGTTATCTGTTCAGGTGAGCTACATGCCGTGAGGTCCAAATAGATTAGGACACTGATACTAATGATGCTAGGAGCTCTGTCAGACTCTGTCAGACTATATACTTAGACACTTTTGAAATGAATTCTACACTTAACATTTGATTAGAATATTTTTTATTTGTTAGTTTTTAAATTTAGCATTCCAGCCATTATAAAACAATATACAAGACAACCGTTAATGTTAACAGGCATCTCAAGTTGTCTAACAATCAGCCAAACTGCAGTGCAAAATCAAGACAGTGCAGGAAGCATCCAAGCAAATCTCATTAATAATTAGCCAAAAAAAATTAAGATAATTTTTCAGGGATTATTAATTTATAGATTATAGAAAATTATTAAATAATTGATATCAGTTGTAACATTCAATAAGTCAAATGGACATGCACAACTAATCTTAAAATTAAGACAGACTGTATCAGGGTTGTCACCAGAGTGTATGAACTAGCACGATCTGATATTGTCGTGTTGGTGTTGTTCCTGAATCAACATGTTGGTCCAGGTTCAACATTGCAAGTGACCAATCACAATGTAGTGATATCATAGTTTTGTAATGTGGAAACACCATCACACCACACACCAAACTGTAATCCTAACCCCATAACCCTAACTATAGATCCGTAACTCTAACCCTAACCACGGTCAGCTGTTGACAAACTGGAGAGATATTTTCTCTAGGTGCAGAAGTGGATCAATGAACTCACCACACAGTAGGACTTAACTGTGAGTGCACAATATCCTCAACACATTTCCTTTTGTTTTGGAATTTTAGAGTAGGGTCATGCTTTAAAACTAGCTGCACAAGCTAATAAATGACCTCTTTTTAGTTTCAAAGACATGACGGGTACTTCCCAAAATTTGACCTGCTGGTTACCACGATGGCTGCAGAAACAACTGTTAACTGAATAATTACATTGAGCTTGCACTGCAATAACGTATCGATGATATCGGTGTTTACGTTTTTCATTACCAAATTGCATGAATTAATGTAACTTATACTTAAAAGTATATCATTACAGTTCATCTGAGGTGGCACAGTGACTTTATTAGGTGAGCCTGGACCCCCGAGGCTCATCCGTAACGCAGCCGCTGGACTACATTTATAGGTAAATTATTCCAATGAGGGGAAATATGGACGCTTTCTTAACTACTTGGACTACTGGCAACAGAGAAAAGGAGCTACATATAATGTTGTCATTAGAGACATTAGAGAAGTTTCATTTCCACTTAAACAAGTGTTTTTTGGAAAACCAGAAATGAAAGCAGCTTCAGAAACAAAAAAAGAATACAAATACTAAGTCCATGCAGTGCCCAGGTATGATGTGTACATCTCTTTTCAACACAAGACAGAGATTAACAAATGATTAAGCCTCAGATTTGGATTTAATGCCTTTTCAAGGTTAGGGTAGTAACTTTTATTGCCTAGCTCTAAGTCACCTAAAAAATGGATCTACGGAATTTTGATAAGTAGGTCCAAGATAAGGTCCAACTAGCTGTCATGCCTAAATCTGGCCAAAGAGTGAGTAAAAACAAAATGTCGGTGAACAAATAAAGTTCATGTATTAAAGTACCTGATTTGTCTCCTTGTATGCCCATGTTTTTATTTTCTATGTCTTTTTTTTAACATGTTTTTATGTTACTGAAAGTGAAGCATTATGTGACAGACCAACTTCTTTAAAGATAAACTAAAGTTTATTGAATAGAATTTAGTGATGTAGCAGATCAAAAGTGTTGGTCAGCCTAATAAAAAGTGACCATATTAGCTTAGTATCATTAGATGCAGAAAAATATTGTTTTATATTATTTACCTTGTTTTTTCATTTTAATGTCTAGAATCACTGCAGCAGCCCAGCATCTCCCTGACATCTCCAAGTGGAGGTCTGGTCTGGGGTCCTGAAGGTGCAGAGGTCACCAAGGGTTACAGCTTTGTCTTCACCTGCTCCATTAACTCCAGCTCTACTCCAGGCAGTTTCATTCTCATCTTTTCTGGCTCTAACATCACACACATCAAGCCAGCTGTCAACAACTCAGCTTCCTTTAATTTTCCTGCAGCTGAGTATGAACACCAGGGCAACTACAGCTGTGTGTTTGAAGTAGCACTGCCCTCAAGGAAATTCACTTCTCCTGAGGCAGAACTGATTCATGTCATCATTACATGTAAGTAGACTCTAGGACTTAAACTTGACAATGCTATATGGCATGAGTAACAGCTGAATCACATGCATGACACTAGATTATTTTTTGACATGTTTTTGCCTAGATTAGATAGAAAAAGTGAAAACAGACAAGAAAGACACGCTACTGACTGCATTTACACTGCAACATGTTGATGCTGAAATCATTAATAGCATTTGTGGCCAGAGAATAAATCTGAATCCACAACATTTAATAACATTTAATAGCATTGTCAGTAGGGGTGGGCAATATAGCCTCAAAATTATATCACAATATTTAAAGAAAATTTGTGCTAATATTTCTGGCGATATAAAAAAATAAATAAATACTGAACGTTTTAATGATGCTCGCAGTTTCCAGGTGTTACCCCACTTAGACTGTGACAACTTTACGGGTGTGAAAATAAAACAAAACACTTTATTAATTCATCAGGAAAAACCAGGCAGAACAAGCACCAAGCATACACACCCCCATCCCCCATCACAACAACAGAACTTGTCAGTACACATGCTTCTTCTGGAAAAAGTGGCAGTAATGTGTTACAGACAGCTTATTCTGCCCCTTACTAGCAAGTGAAATAAGTGCATAAATGGAACAAATGAACAAACTACTGAATAAATTAAGCCTGACCCCAAAGCACTGGGCAGGTATTTGGACATAAAAGAAAATACACTCTACAGGTGCCACACAGGCGGCAGCATTTATAAGTTTAAGTAAATGTAGGGCATTTTCCATCCTTGTTTGACAATGAGTTGCTGTCACTGATGACATGCTTCCTAATTTGAAGTGTGAATCTATTGAAACAAGGTGCCAGCAGCAGCAGCATTATAGTGCAATAGTAGTGACACATTATGGCTGTCCAGTGACACAGCATAAAGCCTTGCTTTTCCATCATGTAACTGCATCAGTAATTTCCATCTACTGTTTGGTCTTCCTGTCATATGGATTCTATGGTGGCCCTGAGAGGTCAAATGCACTGCAACTTAAGAAAATACCAGCAAATAGAAAAATGCTCCAAAAGCACACAAAACACAATGGAAGTTAAAAAAAAACAACGGAAAAAGAAAAAAATGCTGCAAAAACTCACAAAAAACAAAACAAAACAAAAAATCTCACAAAACACAAGGGAAATGTTTTTGGGGTGCGTGACGGAACAGCTGTGGAAGTGACAAGCTAACAGTAAACAGCTAATAGCAAACATGTATCTACAGTATTATATGACTAATGTGATTAAAACACACATTACCTGCATCTTTTTCTCCCTCACAACACAGTAAATCCTCTGCTTCTTTTTTCTTTTAAGAGTGTCTCAGTGTAATCCTTTGCATGTTTCGGTTTCTGTCACTTCCACAGCTGGTCTGTCACGTTATTGTCTCTCCAAAACCACTTCCGTTATGTTTTGTAAGATTTTATTTTTTTCTACTTCTGTTGTATTTTATTCAACTTCTGTTGTGTTTTGTGTGCTTTTGCAGCATTTTTCTATTTGCTGGTGTTTTCTTAAGTTGCAGTGCATTTGACCTCTCAGGGCCACCGTAGGATTCTAACCTGCGAGTGCTCCAGTGATGCCCTGGATTCATTTGCTTACATTTGGGTCGCACATCACCAGCTGCTAGTATCTCCTCCTTCTTAGCCTGGTTGTAGCTGACTGTGTGTTTTTGACTCAAGTGATGAAACAAGTTTGTTTCTTCCACCTTCAGCAGGAACATTTTTCTTGCATATTTTGAAAAGTACAGTGCTTTGTTAGATGTTTGATGTAACTCCTTTTTTAGGTACTAAAACATCATTAGACACTCATAGTATGGACATAGTATTGTCTTCAGCCAGTGAAAAACAGCAGACTGAGAGGTCATCAGGCTCTGTCTGTCCTCTGTCAGATCATCAAATAACACCAGTGACCCATTGCCATTAAACTTTGTACAAAAATAAAGCAATTTGGATGTTAAAGGTCAGAACAATAGCCTCAGCAAACACTTATTTATTTGGTCATCTTACAAAAATTATATTCATTGACCTTAATTTTCCTCTATATTTTACCCCGGTCATTAACACCCCACTGGTGAATCACTGCTTCACAGTGTGAAAAGTACTGGGTTAATGCAATATTTTTGTTTAACCTTATTTACTTTACCACCTCTTGAAACATCAAATTCTTTGTGCCATAATAAATAGGTAAATCCCACAGTGTGCTGATCCTTTTGTTATCTACCTGCATCATAAATGTATTTGCTTATGATCTGATGCCATGACTGCCAGGAAACAGAGGATTCAGCAGAACCTTACATTATGAGGTGATGTTATTCACTTCACCTGTCAGTGGTTTTTATGTACTGACTGACTGCAAAGAGGAACTGCACAGAATGACTTTGGCCACTGAGAGTTGAGGGCTCGTGTTCATCCTAAAAAAATGTTTTTGGTAATTTTGCAAAGCTCTCAGTCTGGGTAGGTAGTGGACATGCGGGGAAGCTTTTACATATCATTGACTGGGAGCCCATTGTCTCGTAATCTGTTTACGATAACAGCTCACTCCCCTCACCCCCAACCAGCTGCGGCAGATGGCTGCCCCTTCCTGAGCCTGGTTCTGCCGGAGGTTCATCCTGTTAACAGGGAGTTTTTCCTTCCCACTGTCACCAAGTGCTTGCTCATAGGGGATCCTCTGATTGTTTTCTCTGATTATTGTAGGGTCTTTACCTTACAATATAAAGCGCCTTGAGGCGACTGTTGTTGTGATTTGGCGCTATATAAATAAAATTGAATTGAATTAACATATATGACTTACAAGATACATGCACATGCTTTAGGGTTTTAAACACCTGTGACATTTGTTTAAGGGCAACTGTTGATGTACTGATGTTACAAACCTCCTTCAACAGATCCGATAATTTCAGTCCTGAGATATATTTTCCTGCCACTGATTCTGCTGCTGGTAAACACTGCCCTTCATTTCTACTACAAGGTACTGTTCATCAGAGTAAATAAATGTATGTATTTAACTGGGAAAATAAAGAATAGGACCACATTGGGAACATGCATTTGTGTCTCTCCAGGTCACCACAAGGCAGAAATCAGACCAAAAGGAGAACACAGAGATGGATGTTTTCAGAGCAGAAGCAGTGCCTGATGAGGAGGAAGAGGCCGAGGGAACAGAGAAAGACTTGATTTTTTGATGATTTCATCACTTCAGCCAGACACAAGCTCAGCTGGTGTCATGAGTTTCCTTAATAGAGTTGGCTTTTAAAACTTCATGCATATCAAATAACAAATGTTCTGGGAAATACATTTGTATCATCCTAGAAAATGCTAGCATAACACTCATAGATGCTACACAAAAATTTTGTGTTGCTGACACTGAAGAAAACCAGCAGCATTCAAAACCTCATCTCACACTGGTCCTTAACAATACCAAGTTCCCCTGCCTTAACTGTGAGGCCTATGGCTCAGGTCTACTAATCAGAGGGTCAGTGGTTTGATCCCTGCATCTCAGTGTGTCTTTGGGCAAGATACTGAACCCAAGTTGCCCCTGACACATCCATTGGGGTGTGTGCGTGAATGGGTTAATGAGGCTTGTTGTAAAAAGCAATTTGTGTGCTCAATTAGAGTAGACAAGTGCTATGTAAGTACCAGTCCATCTAACTTGAATACTGAGACCACAATGTCTCACTATTAATCTGAATAGTGAGACGTGGTCCAATGAGAAGAACTTGGGGGACTAAGCTGGCTTGGAACATCTCAGTTGGAACCTCAAGATGACCCAAGTTTTAGTCCTAATATAAATTTGCTCCTGAGCAGACCTAGCCTTTAGGCTGGAACCTGACCTCCTAGGCTCCTACAGGCCTGAGTTGAACTAAAGTAGTCTATGTCACACATAAAAGATTCAGCTGTCCAGACCTGATAATGGATATTTCAGGAAGTAGCCACCTCCTTGTTCCTCAACCCCAGTCTCTTTCTTAATTTCTCTTTAGTGGCTACTATCTCTCCTTCTCAGTCTCTCTGCCCCCTGTATCATTAAACATATAACAGACACACACAGTGCAAGAACAAACTGCAGAAGCATTAAAGAAAAGATAATTATACATTTTTTGTATTGCGTATAGTTATGTTATTGCTACTACTGTGATTTTTTTTCTTTGTCTCTATTTTGTACTGTACCATATCATATGAGTCTAATGTGTCGTGAAAATCATTTCTCCTGCACAATAAAAAAAATAAATAAATAAAAAAACCAGCAAGCAAGACTATTAATGAAATAAGATAAGAATTCAGATAAAAGCATATGAGCACAAAAGGGAAGGAGTTACAAAAAAGAACTACCAAGTATATTTAAGTTAAATCATAGCAAGGACCTACTGTGTGAACATTATGATCTCATGACCTGCATAAAAGCCTAAAGTGATAGGATTGTATGCAGCTAAATGATACATTACATTCTAAATGATGTATTGGCTTGTTGACTATGACTGTTTTTAGGGGTGGAGCATGATAGTGTGGCAGTAGGAGATGATTCTACTGTAATTTAAGACAGTTTGAAAGAGAAATTAAGAAAATCTTGAAAATCAAAAAGAAAAAAACTAGTAAAGCTAATTTTGGTCTGGTGCCATTAAACCACAGTTCTAGCATGTAGCGCCTAGCAAGGTGAAGGAAGACACAGTGTAGACAATATGATGCAAATGTATGTGTCATGTATTAACTTCACTGCATGAAAACTAACATTTTCGTCAGTAAGCAGCTCCGTAAACTGCTGTAGGATTGCAGGTTATATCTCCTCTTGTCATCATTCAGTGTTCTCATATCTCACAGCCTGGTAAATAAAGTCATGGATGAAATAAACAGCATAAATGTGAGCTATCATAGTAAAAAGATATGATCTGACTGAAAAAAAAATCTTCAAGCAGCATTCAGCCCGAAAAAGTGAACTTAGCGAAAAGCATATAAATAAAGCCATCCATTTGTTACTTTTTTAATCATCAGTGAGCAGCTTGGTGTGTAGAGTGTGCAAAGTATGTAAATTCATGATTGCAGTTGTATGTTCTATGCTTACTGTACCTACAATAGGTAGTCAGATTATCTGGAACTACTTTGTGCTCTGGAAGAGCTAAAGTCATTTACAACAGCACTTGGGGAACTGTCTGTGATACCCTCTGGGACTTAAATGATGCTTAGGTAGTTTGCAAAGAGTTGTGAAATGGCACAGAGTACTGCTGCATTGGTCCACTTTGGTCAGGGAAGTGGACCGATCTGGCTTGACAATGTGGACTGTTGAAGTGAGACCTCTCTAAATGTAAGCACAGGTATTTGGCTTACACAACTGCACACGTAGTAAGGATGCTGGTGTCATCTGAGATTGGGGAGAAAAAAATGAAATAAAAGAAAATCAATAATAGCAATGCAGAATCATTACTGTGGATAGTCACAAGCCCAGAATCTCCTTGAATCCTTTCTACTGTTTAATGAATGATAAGTGAAACATACAAATCAAATCTTCCATCAAACATCAATACAATTACAATTTCTGTTATGATTCGGCAGAACTGGGTGGGTTTGGGTTTGTTTCTTTTTCTTTCCCCTTTTCTCTCTCTTTAACACTCTCTTTTAAATATTCCCAGGTGGAGTTGCTGGGCTGGTCTTGTATCTGGTCTGCCTGTTGATAATGAAGTTATTAGGCAGCAAGTATAAGAAGAACAGGTGGTGCCACAGTTCTCTGCCAGACCGTTTCTATCAATATGGTGACTGTTAGGCTGCCTCAGTTTGCAACCTGTTTTGAAGTCTCATGTGTTCTCACATCATTTCTCTGTGGTCTTGTTAGCTACCTACCTGAAAGCCTTGTTTGGAATCTGCTGGCTCAAGGATCGACTTACCAGCAGTTTGGTAACAGCTCCTGCAGTTTAGTCCTTTTCCCTCGTCACCACCTGGATTTCCAAAACTTCTGCGACCCACATTCAGCCTGTCTGCCCGCTCTCCACCTGCCACCTGTGGAAACTCACATGCCGATTCAGTACTCCTTCCATGCTCTGCCACCTCACTTGTCTAAGTAAGATTCAATCTGATTCCATTAACTCACCTACCTGCCATACTTGCCTCTCGGACAATCAGTTAATTCTCATTCACGCCTCTGGCAGAGCTTCCGCGATCCAATCCGTGTTGGAGTTGTTCTAACTCCTTATCCAATGTTCTTTATCAAATCACTTTACTGCAATAAAGTTTATTTAACTAAAGAAACTCTCTTTGCTGAGTCTGCTTTGTGGGTCCTGCCAGTCCCCAACTATGACAGATTTCACTCCTGCTAAAAACAAACATAGAACCTTACCATCAAGTTATCGTCCCATCTCTCTCATCAACGCAGATGTAAAAGTCTAGCGCAGTCCAGATCAGCAGACCGCTCAACCTAATGCATTACTCATGACAAAAAAAGTTTTGTTTATGTGCAGGGTAGGAATGTTTCTATGCACATATTAGTAAATAAGGGGCACTGATTCCAAGCACACCAACAAATCAAGGTGTTGCAAGAGCCCAGTCAAAGTCCAGACCTCAACCTGATTGGAATGTTGTGGCAGGACCTCAAGGGACCTGTGCATAAATGAATGCCCATAAACTTAAAAAAACTGAAGCAATACTATAAGGAAGAGCGGGGCAAAATTCCTCCCCAGCGATAGTCATACAGAAAATGATTACTTTCTGTGGAAAACTAGGTACACTCAATGATTCGACAGCCTGTAGAACCACCTTTAGCAGCAGTAACTTGAGGGAGAGACTGATTCCTAAATCGGTGATGTGACCCATGCATAATGGGATGGGTAGTATGTGGTCTGCCAAATCCAACCTGTTGCTGTGTAACAGAAGAATGGAAAGGTACCTGGATGGAAGGTAGACTAATATAGTGCATAAGAGCTGTCATGAGACTGATTATATGATGTATTTAATTTATCGATTCCTTTAGTGTGCAGGTCTTTTGATGAATGGCTTCTGCTCATGGTTCCATGATGATGGAGGAGGCAGAGCCCCTCTGGAGGCTTGGCAGGAGGCCAGTGATGAAGAGGCTTGGAAAGTTGGAAGCAGAGGACATCTGACTCAGGTAACATGGGACCCTCAGGCTGCTGGATTCTCTGAACACACTGGCTCAGACTGCTCTGGCTCTGGCTGGGGCTCTCGATCTGGCAGCACTGGTTCAGGCACCTCTGGACTCACAGGCTCTTGATCAGACACCAGCTCAGGCTTAGGATAGCCAGAAGACTCAGGATATTCAGGATACTGAGATGGCTCATTTACAAAGAAGACAGTCTCTGAGTTAGCCGGCTCAGGAGTAAAAATTACTGTCTCTAGGCCTCAGACTGAAAGGCAGACAGTGGAAAAAGGAAGGACAGATGTGGCTGGCTCCTAATCTTCAGCCCACAAGCACTGCAACAAGGAAGCTGGACCAGTTGTGCAGCTGACTGGACTACTGGGCAGCTGGGCCTTTGACAGGCTGGGCTGCGGAGGCTTGACATGGCTCTGGATGTGGCAGGCCCAAAAAAACAAGGACCAGTTCACCTGAGTCCTTGCACTGGGGACTCCATTCTGCTGCCAAAAGCCACGCTTCCTGCCCTTTAGAGACTGGGAGGGGCTGCAGCGATGAAGAGGAGTTGATTGGCTGCAACGATAAAGGTGTAGAGCTGGGCGGTGAGGAGATGAGGGAAGAAGCCAAACTGTAGGCCTGGAGCTGCTCTTTCATTAGAGGAATGATGGCATGCTGGTGTTGTGGGAGTATGAAATAGAGTATATCTTTTAATAGAGGATTATATGAAGACAATAACATGATACTATGGAGCCTTTGATCGAGCCATAAAAATAAAATAACAAAATACAGAGAAGGTCAAAATATTAAAAGTTTCCATCACACCTTCTAACAGGCAGTCAAAAAAGACCATGAAATTGCAACAACTTTTTCAGTTTGGCTGACTTAAAAAGCTCAAAGGACAGGATCTAAGTACTTCAGGAATTATGCAAGGACAAGCTGAACCATCCTCTCTGTGCTCCTACCTTCCTCCACAGAGGCACAACTCAGCTGCACTTGCCTGAGAGACTTCCAGTGTCTAGTTGCCTCATCTCTTTAAGAAGTATCACGTCCTTTTCCTCTTCCTTCTTACAGCCATCACCTTGTCAAAGACCATCTTATGGGGAAAATTCAATCCTGCCTTAAATTATAACACAGGACACTCATTACTTGCTATTAAATTCTCTTCGCTGATAGCACAGTTAACTAAAACAAAACTTACATAATGCATACCATCAAATCGCAATGGGCTTCATTTACTAATATTTGCGTGGAAACGTTCTTATACAGCGCAAAACATAAGTTCGCAAAATTACCATTGGATTTATGAAACGTGCGTACCAGCCTATTTTGTTCTCACCACCGTGCATATGTTGGTGAATCAGAATCGTTCGGAACCAACACCCTTGTTCAATTTCCATACAATTTCCATATTATCTGCATACTGTCCAGCCCAACTTCTCTATATAAGGATTTACCAAGCGGATAAAGTGGTGACGATGTTGTAAGAGAGAAGCCTGCACCTCTCAGGCAAGAAATAAGGAGGAAGTCTGACTGTAGAAAATTGAATAATAGTGCCTGAGGTCCAAGGAGGAAGCCAGGAGAGGCGCAGGTTTCCAAAGTGTTTGCATGGGAGCGACGACTGTTCAAAAAACATAAATAAATAAAAAGTGACACTCAGGCTGAAATAATGGGAGTGCTGAATATCATTTCCCAAATTTGGAATTAAAGTTGATATGAAAAAGACTCAGAGACTACAAGAAAAACAAGAAAACAAGTGGAGGACAAGGACCATGTGATCTGTCAGCCCTGGATGAAAAACTCACTGCAATAAAAGAAAAATAAATCCAGTTTCTCCAGCATCCATGTGATGGTGTCAAGAAATTATACTGTAAGTGACGACATCAAGCAATGATATATGTAATTTTTAATGAAAGATAAGAACATGTAAAATACGATAAGACAGGCGCATCGTTAGCCCTGGGTATTAGCTCCGGATCTCATAAAAGAATTGTTTATCAAAGGGCAGGTGTATTCATGCATCTGCTTATCACCGGTTATCACGGGCAAACTCACATCTGAAACACTCCCGTCTCTGTCTGACCAAACTACCTTAAT
This sequence comes from Heterochromis multidens, assembly GCA_015108495.1. NCBI lineage: Eukaryota > Metazoa > Chordata > Actinopteri > Cichliformes > Cichlidae > Heterochromis > Heterochromis multidens. The sequence continues at coordinate 11,385 of VUQS01058662.1, read as the reverse complement.
CCTAAGAACCAGTCACAGCTGAGCATCCCTCCAGCAGGTCCAACTTAACTTCAGCGCCTGTGTTGATTGGTTGATGCGGAACACCAGCAGCTTTGCTGCAGAGCAGGTTGATCTGGTGGTGATTAGTTAGCTAAAACACTTCAACAACGGGTATAAGAAGTCTTTTTAAAAGGAAATAAGGAAGGCACAGGTGAGGCGAGAGGAGGAGCAGAAGGGGCTGCCTCAGACACAGACATGAGATGATCACTGCCTCAGATATAAACTCAGGTCAGTGAATCAGAGGCTCTTAGTGCTTCTAAAGTGTTTACTGTCACAGGTTAGTGCTGCCATCACTGACACACTGACCACAGATTCACACACTTCTCACACGTCCATTAATCGACAACCAAATTCATCACTCATAACGAAGTTATTAAGAACATCAGGGGGACAGCGAGAAATAATCACAGATCTGTGACGTCATGCAGCTGCTGATTGGTGAGAAACCAAAAGAGCAGGAAAGGTAAAGAAGAGCTGAGCATCAGAAAGACTAGCAAGAGGGCGCCGAGTTTAAATGGAGCCATTATGGAACAATAAAAGCAGAAGCTACGAGGCCAGGGCTGGTAATGTTTAAAAATTGAACTAAGTACTGTCAGGATACTGTCTCGGAAATACATACTTCATCAACATTTTTACTTTTTCTTTTTAAGGTTTTACTCCTGCTGCTGATTGTTTATTTCAGTATCATTCTGTGACTTCAACCTTTAGGTAGCGCACAATGTTTGACATTTTATATTAACTTTACTATAAAATATAATACACAACTTTATAGAGGTGCTGTTATGAAGTGAAAATCCAAAAGATTTCTAGGTTGGGCCAAGCCCCCATGTTTCAAGATTTTCATGTTTCATCTTGGATTGTTAACTCCAACTTTTCGAGTGTGAAATCTGAGTTGAGGGGGCATTCCACAAAGAACTCGGAATTTCCGACTTCCGACTTATTCAGGAAAGCTCCATAAATGAAATTTATGCAGTTATAAAGCTTAAATTTAATCTCAGCCACAACAATTTGCTCCAGATTCAATTCAGTTCAGTCTTATTTATATAGCGCCAAATCACAACAACAGTCGCCTGATGTCTCTTTTATCTTGTATTTAACTTCCAGTGACGGGCGAGGGCCAGCAGGAGTTTTAAAAATGACATGCCAGTGTTCCAGATTAACTGGTGAGGGGGAAACTTAAAAACCAAGGAGTAAACACAGTGACTTTCATCTTTAAAAAGCATTTCTTTGCTTTTTTTTTTTCCATGTTCATGTTCATGTTCAGACATGACCTGCTGTCATACAAATGAACTGTGCAATAAATATATTGTCATCATGTGTTTATTTTCAGTTTACTATATTTAGGATGATTTCATAAATTTATTCACAAAACAAAAGTTAATTGATTTTAACAGAATGTGAGACTGATTACAATGGCATGCTGCAGTAGTGGCTTTTCATTCATTTCTATGGGATCAAAACGACGTCGACGGTTCACACACTCCAAAATTCACTATTTGATGAAGAAGATAATGGTGAGGTTTTATTTTCACAGAGTTACACGATTTTTAAAAATGACCCCCTTGGCGGTTCTAGTGTTAAACATTTAATTAGTAAATTGATATTTCATAATGTTGTAACACTTTCATGTGTGGACAGTGATTCTCAGAATGAAGACACAGCTGCTTAATACGGAATTTATTGCTTTTGTGTTGTAACTGGAATCAACAAGATGTGTGAATCATTTTGAAGTTTGTGGCTGCTGTAATTGCAGCTGGCTACTAGATGTCACTGGTAGGGTCTGTTTTTGAGGCTTTGAAGAGTCAAGTCTTTTTTTTGGTACCGTCAGGGCGAAGCCTTAAAAGCTTCACAAGGCTTCATACACCCTTCTCTACTAAAAACTATAACTTGCTGAAAACCAAAAAACGTAAAATATAAACTAGGACTAGGAAACACGAGAGGGAAGTGATCAGACATTCTGACAAGGGACAAAGGGAGACTGGGCTATACAGAGGAGGAGATTAGGGCAGAGTGGAGACACCTGGGGAACATAGCTGAACAGAATCTAACTAATGAGACAGGGGAAGCAAAACTGAACATAATGCACAGAGGATGAGGGACTATCACAATAAAACGGGAAGCAGCAGAACACCTGAGACCACACACTAACTTGACACAGACAAAAGAGGAAAGAGACACAAAGACAAGACTGACCTGACACGGGAGACTTGACACAAGAGGACGGAACACTGGGGGAGAACTAAACTGAAAAGCAACAGAAAACTACAAACAAAACTAAATATACTAAAGAATAAATAATGAAAATATAATATAAAATAACCCAGGGATCACAAAGAATAATACAATAAACAAAACTAGAAAGTCCAAAACTCAGAAACACTGGGTAAACTTACCCAGTATCATGACATACCATCTTTGGGCTGCTGTTCGTCCTACCTCAGGTTCTTCCTCTAGTCATTGTAGAGGAATCACACAAATAAAAACGCACCCTGTAAATGTCTGGTGAAGGAAAGAAAACCCCAGGATTTTTCATTAGGTTTATGATCTACAATGTGTGAAATCCTTTTTTAAATGAAGCTTCACTTCCACTTCAGAGAAGTCTGTTAACAACTTGTTAAATGTGTATTCTGCTGGGCTCTAACTATATCTTTACTGCACAGTCTCAGTGCTTGCAGAGGATCTAAAACACTGATGCCTGATGTACTCAACAGTGGAATTTGTAAGAGAAAAAAAATGTTTAGAAAAAATTTTTTGTATTTTTTTCTTATTTTTCCACCATTTAAGAAAAAAAATCATAGTATTTTTTAAACAATATTTAATGACTATGACTCGTCACAAACAGACAGAGAGTAGACTCCAACCAATCAACAAATGATATTCAAATGACTAAGGGCATCACATGAGAGAAGTACCCCTATGTCTTTGTTGTGTGTGAGAGAAGAAGTTTGCACTCCTCAGAAAATGGCTTATAAAATGGAAACCGTAAGTGGTATGGATGTGAATATTTCGGAAACGGTACAAAATTTTGAAAATCTGAATAGAAGCATGCAGGGGCGTTGCTAGGATCTTGAAGCATTGGGGGCTTGGCCCAGCCCCGAAATCTTTTAGATTTTCACTCGATAACAACACGTTTTTTAAAAAAAAGAATATTTACTATATTTTATAGCAAAATGTATATAAAATGTCAAACATTTTTTGCTACCTAAAGGTTGAAGTCACAGAATGATACTGAAATAAACAATCAGTCCAATCTGAGTTCTTTTTGTTTGTTGGTATTTTTTTATTTTAAGCAGCAGGAATAAAACCTTAAAAAAAAAAAGAGAAACTTTCCTATGTGACGGGCAGGGAATGTTGCCTGAAGACCGCAGCGAACATTCCCTAGTTTGCTGGGTATGTATAATTTTTTTAGGTATCTATACTTTACTTGAGTATTTTTCTGACAGCTTTGTACTTTTGCTCCCTGCATTTTAACACAAATATCTTGACTTTCTTCTCCTTACATTTTCAAAACAGGCTCATTACTTTAACACATCTGGGGGGAGTTATTGATTATTTCACTTCACTGCACGCCTTCCCAACAACAAAATTATTATTATTTTTTTATTTATTTAACAAAGACAGCACATGTTAATGAACATCAATATACCAAATATGTAAAGTGTAAACATGCCAGATTATAACAAAACTGCTAATTTACATCTGTAGTCCCAGGGCAGGTCACATAAAACTTTATCCATCCATCCATTCTCTTCCGCTTATCCAATTCAGGGTCGCGGGGGGGCTGGAGCCTATCCCAGCTGCCACAGGGCGAGAGGCAGGGTACACCCTGGACAGGTCGCCAGTCTGTCGCAGCATAAAACTTTATAATAAACAAAAACATACAAATATACAATAAAAACAAACATAAATGACACATCAGACAGGAATGAGTTAAAAGTGGTCACAGACCTGGTTTGCCATCAGCCACTATTTAAGATCCTAATATCTTAGTTTTTTGCATATTTGTCACACTTACATGTTTCAGATCTTCAAACAAATTTTCATATTAGACAAAGATAACCTGAGTAAATACAAAATGCAGTTTTTAAATGATGATTTCATTTATTAAGGGAAAAAAACTATCCAAACCTACCAGGCCCTGTGTGAAAAAGTAATTGCCCCCTAAACCTAATTGTGCCACCCTTGGCAGCAAGAACTGCAATCAAATGTTTGTGATAACTGGCAATGAGTCTTTCACATCGCTGTGGAGGAATTTTGGCCCACTCTTCTTTGCAGAATTGTTTTATTTCAGCTACATTGGAGGGTTTTACAACATGAACAGCCTGTTTAAGGTCATGTCAAAGCACCTCAATTGGGTCTAAGTCTAGACTTTAACTAGGCCACTCCAAAACCTTCATTTTAGTTTATTTTGAGCCATTCAGAGGTGGACTTGCTGGTGTGTTTTGGAACATTGTCCTGCTGTATAACCCAAGTGCTCTTGAGCTTCAGGACATGAACTGATAGCCGGACATTCTCCTTTTTCTGGTTTTTTCTGGTAGAGAGCAAAATTCATGGTCCATCAATTACAACAAGTTGTCCAGGTCCTGAAACAGCAAAGCAGCCCCAGACCATCACACTACCACCACCATGTTTGACTGTTGGTATGATGTTCTTTTTATGAAACGCTGTGTTAGTTTGATACCAGATGTAACGGAACTCAAACATTCCAAAACGTTCAGCTTTTGTCTCATCAGTCCACAGAATATTTTCCCAAAAGTCTTGGGGATCATCAAGATGTTTTTGGTAAATGTGAGATGAGCCTTTGTGTTCTTTTTGGTCAGGGTTAGGGTTAGGGTTAGGGACAGGGCCCAGGTAGGTTTGGATAACTTTTTTCCCTTAATAAATGAAATCCTCATTTAAAAACTGCATTTTGTATTTACTCAGGTTATCTTTGTCTAATATTACAATTTGTTTGATCTGAAACATGTAAGTGTGACAAATATGCAAAAAAACTAAGAAATTAGGATTTATTTTTAGTATGTG
>VUQS01058656.1:0-19050 GCA_015108495.1 Heterochromis multidens | reverse complement strand
GTCATTATAGCGACTCCTTCACAATTCAAACCCGCCACTTTTGAAACCCGGCAACGAGCGAAATGGCTACACACAAACAATACCGTGTTCTTTTACCCTGAGTCTGACAAAAAGCCATCGACTGAGCCTCGATGTCCTCCACTGTTGTGTTTGTGACGCATATAAATGAAGTCACGCGACTTTCGGGACGTGTTGCTATAACGACCCCACCCACGCTGATGTGGTACTAAATTGTAATGGAAAACCAAGGCGAGGCGAGGCGAGTCGTGCTGAGTCGATCTGAGTAGGTACTAATGGAAAAGAGGCTTTTGTTACGCTGCAATAGGCCTAGGCTGCTGGGGGCTTCCCATGATGCACTGACTGTTTCTCCTCTTCTCACCTCTGTTCACTCACCATGTGTTTTTACACCACTCTGCATTTAATCATGAGTTATTATTAATGTCTGGCTCTCTTCCACAGTGTGTCTTTTGTCCTGTCTTCCTCCCCTCACCCCCAACCGGTCATGGCAGATGGCTGCCCCTCCCTGAGCCTGGTTCTGCCGGAGGTTTCTTCCTGTTAATATGAGTTTTTCCTTCCCACTGTCGCCAAGTGCTTGCTCATAGGGGATCATCTGATTGTTGGGGTTTTTCTGTGTTATTGTAGGGTCTTTACCTTACAATAGAAAGCACCTTGACGCAACTGTTGTTGTGATTTGGCGCTATATAAATAAAACTGAATTGAATTGAATTGAATTGAACTGAATTGAACTGAATTGAATAAAAAGTTTGGCAATTTGGCCATCACCATATAGGCTTTTTGGGTCCCGTAGGGGACATATGGTACCAAACTTCGTTAACAAGGTGCATACATAGAGTCTATTGGTGCATTGCTATTTGTTGTTAAGTAACTGCTACTTTTGGCTTCTCCCTTATTTCCCAAAGAGTTGCCACTGCGGATGGATCCCCATATTTGATTCAGCACAGATTTTACACCAGATGCCCTTCCTTATGCAACTGTCCCATTTACGAGCGCTTGGGTTGGGACTAGAAGTACACTAGCTTGCGACCCTGCTGAACTCTCCACAGGGGGGTTTCCATCTGATCTCAAACCAGTGATTACGTGTTAGGTGAATATGTAACCACTACACCATGAGGTATCATGCTAATAAAACACTACAGTTCCCATATTATTTGTCAGATAATTGCATTAAAAACACTAGAAAACACTAAAAAAGACACTAAAAAAAACCCAGCTCCACACACATCTGGTTGAGGAGTCCAGTTTAGTGCGTCAAATTATCTAAAGTGAAGCCCAGCAGACAGTTAGAAGAGCAACCACACCCCTAAATATGCATGATTTTAAGCTTTTATAATAATTCAAAACAAAACTGGTTAAATGGACAACAATCCACCCTCTATAGTTTTCATGAAGAGGGAAAGCAAGTCAGTGATTCGCTCTTCCAGTCCACATATGGAAGTGTCCTTGGGCACGATGATTAAACTAAATTCCCCCTGATGCATCCATCAGCACATGTGATAATTAGAAAAAGCTTAATGGCATAGAGTAAAGAACTGTGTGAATGAATGAATGTGGTCTGTAGTAAAAGGTTATTAAAGTAAAAGTCACGCTCTAATATTTCATTGGACCATCTTTCACTTTGATGACCACACACCATCTTTTAACTAAGCTTATGCAATGTTACAACATTTATTTTCATTCAGAGTTGCATTAATTTTTTTTGCCAAGATCTTGTATAGGTGATGGGAGAGTCGGACCACTGCGTAAAGTCTGCTCTAGCACATCCCAAAGATTCTCAGTGGAGTTAAGGTCTGTGGTGGCCTATCCATCATGTGAAAATTATGTCTCATGCTCCCTGAAACACTCTTTCACAGTTTAAGCTAAATGAATCTATTGATCTATTTAAGTAGTCAGCTGACCTCATTATTTGGGCACATAATATTGTTGAACCTAGACTTCCAATCCAGCGGACAGCTTTTACCTTTTTGCTAAAATCCAGGTGGTAATTTTTTTTTTTTGTTTTGGCTGGGCAGTGTAATATGGAAGCTTGTTTCCATGTTAAACTGCCCAAAATATAAAGAAAAGATAATAAAATTCCAGGCAGACCTAAATCAAAATTTCGAGTTATTGTCTCTAAATTTTAGGTTATCTCAAAATTTTTGACTTACTGTCTCAAACTTCTAAGTAAATCAAAATTTAACTTGAAATTTCAACTTACAAAAAAATTTAAGGGACAGGAACAAGCTTTCAGAGTGTAAGAACCAGTCCATCCATCAAATGAAACATGGACAAAGTTTCAAATAATAAGCATATTTTTTTTAATTCTGTATGGTTCAAAGAGAGAAGATAATATGATCATTTCAAGCACATAACTCAAGGCCCACCCACCTGCTCTTCAAACCTTCTGTGTGTAAGGGGCAGCCAATCTAAAGAAAGCTGTGCTAAAGGCAGTAAAACGGCTTCTTTCAGCTGCACCAAGGCACAGTTTAAGATTTTTTTTTTTTTAAACTGTGAACCATGCAAACATGCTCTAGCAGACTCCAACAATAATAATATCAAGCTGGAAATTCAATTCAGTTTTATTTATATAGCACCAGTTCACAATAACACTCACCTCAAAGGTGAAGACACTACAATATTAGAGAGAAAAGGGAGTTGTTCCTCTGCTATGAGCAGCAACTGGGGAGGAAGAACTCCCTTTTAACAGGAAGAGGCCTTTGGCAGACTCAGGGATACTTGTTGGAGGTGAGGGGAAAGAGAAAAGAGAGAAAAGAGCACACAGAGACCACAAACAAAAAACAAGACAAAACTAAAAATGAACATAACAGGTCTCCTTTAAAGTTGGGGTTTTAAACATGGGAGTCAGTGTGGACTGACTTCCTTTTGTAGCCAGCCTCAAGTGACTATTCAAATTCAAGGAAATGTAGTTTTTGGCACTTCTGCGTTGCCACTTTGCTTTTTCTGCATCTGCAGGACATGAGTAAAAGCTCCAGTCTAGGACTGGTATCATGACTTTCTGTAATCATCAGAACAATATGTTTTCAATGCATGAACACAATCTGTACAAAAGTAATATTGAGGTTTGGCACCTTTATTAGTACTCCTTCTAACGCTATACAGTATTAATATGTTTACATCAATCTGTCTGCTTAGCAATGACTGCTGTGATACAAAGCATGAGGTCTGTTTTATTTATTAATGGTAAAATCTGGGCTCCAAAGCTCTAACCACAAATATTGAGCTTATTTGATATGAATAAAATGTTCTCTCCACCGTTCCCTGTTAACTTGACTCTGTTGGCTCGAATCCTGCCAGATCTTTCTTTGTCTCAAACCTTTTCTTACTTCTCCACTTTCTCATTAGGAGAAAAGAATACTTGAATACTTGCATTCAACTGTAAGAAAAAGGCAGAGAGAAATAGTGCTTCTGTCAATCTGTCATGAGGACGAGACACAAGGTCACAGTACTGTGTTATTCTACACCCACAGGCTCCGAGACTGGAAAAAGAGGGACCTTGGTGAAACCTGCTCCAGCTAAGGTCTGTTCCAAAATATCCACTATTATTACCTGCTTCTCCTCTCCTTGGCCTCTACACTTCCCTCCAGACCTCTTTCTAACAACCTCTGTTTATCAGAGGAGGCAAGATTTCACTCATCTCCTGCACAATATTTCATCAGTCTGAAGGAAAGAGGCAGACCAATCAGTTTGAGAGACCTGACAAATGCAATAAGCCAAAGGTTTATTTCAGTGTTCCTTCTAAATGGGTTTTAAGATATTGTATTACTCTGTTTATATAAGTCTATTTCTTAATTATAGTGTGTCTGTATATATATGTAGATACGTGCGTGTGCATATGTATGTGTGTTTATGTACATCTGTCTGCGCCCCCGTGCACGTGTCCTTGTGTTGGACAATAATTGTTCTTGATAGGCTCAGAAAAGTGACATCATTACCAGATTGTCTGGATTTCCCGCAGAGGTCAAACAAGTGGGCAAGACTGAAACACTGCTCCATGATGTGGTGAATGAAAGAGATATGAGGTAAAAATATAGGCTCTCCACCGCTACCATGATAACTTCATCAGTGGTGAATGTAACCAGGTCAGACACTGTAGATGATGGAATATTTCTGTTGACCTTAGACAAGGTTTGGAGTGTGCTAGACCTCTTCAAGTAATATCGTCCACCTGTCTGCTCCAAAAAAAAAAAGCTATCTAAAATATCTAAAAGACAAGAACCAGAGGGAAATGGAGACCCCAGTTAGATGCTGCACAACCTCAGCTTCTGTTTCTGATCTTCTGCACTAATCGTAGACTGTGTATAAAAGCTGGATGTAGCCACTATGATGTCACCAACTGGTTTCTGTACTCCGTATATTTAGCTTTGGACGTTGCCATGTTTGTTCTTTGAAGCAGAATTAGACAAGAGGGTGGAGTACTAAGTTATCAGGTTCCTGCTAATTAGTCCTAAGTAACAGATAAATAAAATACCAGAACTTCACTCACCACAACTAAAGCACAAACGTTTGGAATGGTCAATACCACACAGCAAGCCATATTATTTATCAGATATTTCCACTAAAATGCTCCAAAAGGCACAGACAGCGCAGTCAAGTTCAAGAGACATTAAAGGAGGACCAGAAGGACTTCTCCCATCTGTCACTCAAAGCAGCCACTCCCCTGATAATGGTAACTTAAGTCTTAACAAAATCCAAATGGGTGAGTTCTTCAAATTCTCCCACATACAGTTGTTGTAAAGAGCCAGATATTTTAAGATGTTCATTTTCATGGCTGAAGCTGGACAGTCTAGTGGCCAGAGAAAGCTTTGGCTCCAAAGGTTTCAGTTAGGATATTATGTGTCATATGCAAAATAAAACACCCAGAAAAGAGAGACAGTTGCAGGGAAAAACTTATTGAATTACCAGAAATTACCAGGATTCCTGCACTGATTACTCAACTAGAGAAACACCATGACTACGCTAATAACAAGTACAAGTTGTACTTTTCATGTCACACAGTGAGCGTTCACATTTCAGGCTGGAAAAGTAACTAATCTTCTCTGCTAATGATTTATCTCAAGGCTAAATGGAATCAAGTGTTCCAATTAAGGAGGAGTGTGGAGGCGTATAAATGTAAGTGTAGTTAGTGAAAAACTCTGATGTTCTCAAGAAAGAAAACAACTTTTAAAGACCCTTAGAAAAAGCATTATGAAAATGCAAAGGTTACAAAAGCACTTCTAAAGACCTGGAAATTGAGCAATCTGCATTAAGACAGAGTGTTTACAAATGTAGGAAATTCAAGATTATTGTTACTTTCCCTAGGAGTGGCTGTCCTTAAAATATGAAAAGCACAACATTCGGTAATAAAAAAAAATAGAGAGAGACAAAGATGAAACACCACACCTGCAGAAATCACTCTTAATTTGCTAAAAAATTCACTGTTCATATGTCCATTATCAGAAAAACACTGAATAGAAATGGTGTTAATGAAAGGACACCACAAAGAAAACCATTGGTCTCTAAAAAGGAAAAAAAAACACATTGCAGCAGCTCTCAAGTTTGCAAAAGACCATCTGGAAGCTTAACCACACTTCTGAGATGATGTTCTGTGAGTACAAACTGAATAACACAAAAATATCTGCACACCAAAACCTGATGAAGGATGGTGGAGGCTTTAAAGGCTCTCTACTCCAGCAACTCAAGAACCTCTTTGTCTTGAGGATGGCTCGTGGTATAGTTTATGTGGGGTCTTTAAATAAGAAAGGCTCTTTATTTGGCTGCAAGTAATGTTAAAAAGGGGGGGGGGCTACAACAAATTATTATTTTAATAATCGATAAATCTGCTATTTTCTGAATTCATTGATTAGCCTGTGAAAAATCTTTTTAAAAGGCCTATCGTAATTTCTCAATTTCTAAGCTGACAACTTGAATTATGTTCTTAAGACCTTTTATCAAAATAGTTGTTGATTACTTGGAATCAACTAATCCTTGCAGCTCAATATGAAATAGTAAACTACTTCTCTAAAATGTCTGATTGTGGAAACAAATATAAAGTATGACATAGATAATATGAATATAACAAATATCAAGCATGAAAATTTGTTCTTTGACCTGTGGCCTGAAGTTATCAGTGTAATAAATCCAAGAGTTCATGTGTGAACATATGCACATACATCGGTATGTTATATCAGTTACAAACACTAACTGAAAATCACCTTTTTTAGTTTTATACACTCTTAAAATCCACAATTTGGACACTTGTGTAAAAGTAAAACTTGACTTTTACTTGGCTTGTTATACTGTTGATTTTAGTTATTTGTATTATTATTTATATCAGTTTGTTTCTGATTATTAGTAAAATGTAAATTCCTAGTGGGTGTTTTTAGTAAAAGATTTTTTCCAATTACAAATTCATTTGCAGTAGTTTTGAGGTAAAACTGAAGTTTCTTGTCCAATAATTGTATTTTAGTTTGGATAAGTATTTCAAAAGGGATACTTTAGAATTAATTCTCAAACCATCCCATGGGTAGTGGATAACGTTAACTCAGTTTGGTGACAATACTGACCCAAAAACTATTGATTTTAGCATTTATTTAAATTTCATGGAACAATAAATAGTATGAATAAAACATTAAACACCTGAAACAGCGAGGTTCATCTTCAACTGCGCACTACTGTCATCTAAAGGTGAAAAACTTAAACATGGGTGCAGTTTTCTGTAATATACCATGTAAGTCAGTACTCTTATTCCTGGAAAAATAATTCACTGACTCCACCTTGTGGTCAGTCACATCAGTCTGTATTTCTGATTGGATACAAAAAACAAATTATTACTGAGATCCATTTGCAGCTGCATTGGAAAGATATGTGCTCTGGTTCAAATCCATTTATTTTATTTCAGTTGTTGACGACAGAGTATTTTTCCATTTGGCTTTCAGGTGTTTAAGGCCTTACATAAAGAGCAGAGAGATCACAGGTGGTTCTGGTGTACAGGGGGAGACTGCTCCATGGATGCCTGTATGATAATTTAAGTTGTAGTTAATTAGTAGTTAGTTTATTGACCTAAATATCACAATGCACACTATGAAAAATAAATAAAATGGTAAATAAAAAATAATGGGTGTGAATAATATTACAAATTTAACAAGCTTCTTTTGTGGCAGACATTCTGATTTAAGATGTGTGTCCTGTAGTGACACTGAGCTGTAGAAAGCATTAAGGCCCTGCATACCTTCATAGCTTTGTGAATGTTGTCTTTCTTTCTGTCTTAGCTCTGTGATGGACTGGTGACACATCCAAGATGTACCCTGCTCTCACCGTATGATGCTAATCACTATAAGTTGGAAAAAACTGATGAAAAAGGATGGATGGGCCTTTCTGATAAAACATCTAAAACTAGTAATAAAAATGTTGAGCTTAGTGAAAAAGCCTCAAAGAAAATCATCTTTCCAGGCCTTGTAGGCTGAGCACTGGTAATATGTATACATATTCCTTTAAAATCACTTCTTAAAACTTATTTTTATAGATGCGCTTTTATTGGATTCCATTACATGTTATGTCTTTTATCTTACTGTTATTGTCCTTTAGCTGTCTTGCTTATCGCCTGCCTACAGTCTTTCATTGATTTATCTGTATATTTTATTTTGTGTGTGTGTGTGTGTGTGTGTGTGTGTGTTTGTGTGATTTTAATGTCTGGCCTTCTTTTTAAATCTACCCTTTGAGCACCTCTGTGGCCCAAAAGCAGCCTGAGTGACACTTTTGCACCTCCACTTATGAGAGCTTGTCCGGAACATTTAAATCCACATAGGTACTTGTTGAGCTCTCTTGTTTCCCAAAGGTCACCAGCATGTTGGATTTGGTACAGATTTTACACCAGATGCCCTTCCTGGACTTGGGCTGGGTATTGTGTCTCCTCCTGGTCTCAAACTGGGGATCTTTCATGTATAAGGCAAATTTGTTACTACCAGTACACTATCTATCTATCTATGCTAAATTAATGGCTTTTTAAATTTTATCTGATTGAGATCATAAAACTAGAGGACTAAAACAATTTTTTTAACTCCTGCTTTTATTAAAAAATACAAAAAATCTATGTTGTAGTACTTAACGTACCAAAGCCAATGGACTTGTTTGCTTCTCTCCTCTTTGTCTTCTTGAAAACATTAGTTCTGTTTCTCTGTGTTCTCTGAAATGTAACAGCTAGGCATTGGGTTATAAGTAAATGGCAAGTAAATTCCAAGATTTTAAGAACATGATATGGCTTGTTTATTTAACCAACTGAGCCATAAAAAACTGGACCAACAATAAACACAGTAGTTAAATAGTTGGCTCAACTTGAATTTATGTGTTAATTCGTTATGTAGCTTCAAAGATTTTAAGATTGTTTGTTATCTCAGCTAGTTCAGTTATGAAAAGATGAGCAAATAATAAAAAAAATATAGTAGTTCAAAATTAATGACGACATTTTTATAATGTAGCTCAGTATTAATTCCTCTGGTATCTTAGATTTAAGTGTATGTGGAGTTTTATGCTGTGTCAGAGAAGCTGTAAAACATGTGAACTTGATTCTGCATCATATCCATTTCATTTTATAAAGTGGTTTATTTAAAAATATATATATTATAGGTGACTCATCAACATTCATTTGCATGTCTGCAGGGAAACTGTGCTCTACCATGAATAACCTCATGGTGGCGCCTCTGACTATAATTTGAACTGTATTGACTGAATAAGAATTCAGGTCATCAGCCCCTGTTTCTTTTGAGAGGTTATTACTGGAAACAGCCAGCAAACAATAACCAGACCAACATCATAGAGATGCTGAACATGTTCCACAATCATTAACGTGAATATGACAGACTGCTCACGCAGTTACCATCATCCATCCTCCAAAAATATTTACTCAAACCAAACATGGCACCAGCAGTTTATCTCTCACACACTGTGTTGCCTGGGGACGTCACCAATAAACCTTATCGTCTCCTCTCAGTTGATCACCTCTGCCATCTGCTCTTACTCACATTTTGCATTACCAGCCACTTGCTCAGGTAGCTACGTGGTGTTAAAGTGGATTTAAGTAATCAAAGTGTTGTTTTATTCCCATCTTTTTCCATTTCTTTGTCACATTATCTTGTGTTGACCTAGAAGCAGCACTGATAAAGAAAAAAACCACAAAGACTGCACGTCTACTTCTTCCTTTATAATAAAAGTGAAATGCAGAACTGTGAAAAGGTCTTGAGCCACCCCTCATTTCTTTATATTTTACTTCCAAGAAGCCAGACTTTCTCTCCAGCTTTCTGAAGTTCTTTGAAAGTCTTTCTTTGGACATTGGCTGCTCTTTCACTCATTTTCAGTCCAGTCCTTATACCTGACCATTTTCAGAGGAATGTTTTTTTCGTTTGTTAAGCCACTTAACACTGACCTATGAATCATTAAAGCATAAAAAGGCATCTAACTCAAGGGATGAACCAGTGTTGTGTCTACACATAACAGAAAACTTAGAAAAGAACCAATTTTAAATTGTATCTTTAGGCACTTTGCAACTAGTAGCAAGTAACAAAAACACATAATTTGTTCCCATTTCTTTAAATGAATCTATGTAAAATGTCAAAGATAACACAGTTTGACCGGCATAAAATTGTATTTTTGCATCAACAAGGTGATTCCCAAAGAGGCATTAGCTAAAAAATTGGTACATCTCAGCATGGTGTGCATGCAGTGTGTCCTTAAAAAAACTGAGAAAACTGGACAAGCAGAGGACAGAAGAGTGTGGCAGGACTAAACAACTATCTACAGCAGATGAACATATCTGAAAGTCAAGAAGCCATTCGTAAGGAAGAGAAATAGGGATAAAAGGCTGAGGTATGCCAAATTAAACCAGAACTGGACTGAAAATCTGTGGCAACAGGTTTTATGGGGTGATAAATCCAAATGTGTAATTCTTGGTTCAAACTGTATTCAATATATACAGAAGAGGTCAGGAGAGAGGTACAATAGTGAGTGTCTAAAGTCGTCTGTAAAACACAGTGGAAGCTATTTCATGGTTTGGGGCTGCATTTAAGGCCAGTGGTGTTGGGGATTTTGTCAAAATTGATGGAATTCTCAATGCAGAAAAGTACCATCGGATTTTGACCCACCATGCAATACCATCTGGAAAGCATCT
This sequence comes from Heterochromis multidens, assembly GCA_015108495.1. Lineage (NCBI taxonomy): Eukaryota > Metazoa > Chordata > Actinopteri > Cichliformes > Cichlidae > Heterochromis > Heterochromis multidens. Next base: position 8,894 of record VUQS01058656.1, on the reverse strand, counting down.
GATTTGCAAATTTAATTTTTCAGCATAACAGTGATCCCAGACACACTGACAATGCAGTAAAAGCATACCTGGACAGAAAAACACACAATGGAACACTATCAGTCATGGATTGAATTCTGCAATTTCTTCTCATTGCAGTAACTTCCACTTACATATACCTTACCCAACACAGTCCAACAGTCTTACAGCCAATGATTCATATTCAGTGCTGTTCTTTTAGCATTACATCATCTTAACATCTCCCGACATATGACACACAGTGGGCTGTTGACATCCCCAGTCCAGCTAAAGCCATAACACAGGTAGCTGTCTCAACTGTTTTCATGCACAGCTCTTTTTTTTAATTCTTAATTGTGTTTCGCCCCACACAAGAAACCCTCTCAGGACTAAGTTGTCATCTGTGACAACCCCAACCCTAACCCTACTTCTAACAATAACCATAGGCATTCAGAATATATCATTTCTGTTTTTATTAAATAGTTTTCCCAAGTCTTGGCAATCAGGGAACAGAACATATAATAATTCAGACACACATCAAACATTAGTTATGTTTATTTTTTATTTTTTTTCAAAAAAGTCAGTTTTGCCTTTCTCCAAAGTATAGAGTTAAAGTAGGGTTATGGTTAGGGTTACCACCAATGATGCCTCAGTAATTGCCTCTGTATTGGTAAATGAGTGCCTATAAGGTACTGATACAGTAAATTAAATATTAATTTACTGCATTTGGTCCAGCTGTAGTTGCATTTAAAATGCATACTTAATGCAAAAACCAAAGACACACCAGGACTTCCCTTATGGCACACATGAGGGTTTGAGACTCATTTGACTTTTGGGGTAAAGCAAATTTTGCTCAGAGCCCAAGGACATTTAGACATGTGGACTGGAGGAGCCATTAATATCTCAGAACAATGTTAGGTGCTTGTTTTGGATATAGATTATAGGTTTTAATGGCCCAGAACAGCTGAGATCAAAATGAACCACTTGTGGCCCATGAACTAAAATTTGTTTGAGACCCCTCCTTAAAACACTACTTAAGATTGTACTGTTTAATAGCTGATTTGGGGGGAGGGGTATTATCAGGGTATGACGTATTTCATAGGTAGAGCAACGCTCAGTAGTTTTTGTTACACTGAAAATGATTTCCACTTAAATTACTTTAGGCTATAATGTGTAGTTAAAACTGTAGTTGTGGTTAAATATAATGCTTACTGACTCAAGTCAATCAGTCTTTCTATCTTTATCACACAATCAATTCCCATGTGAAACTGGACTCCAAGCCAGATCAATCGGCATGACTGTCAAAACAGGTCCTCCAAAGATCTTAAATAACAAGTGCCTGAATGACCCATTTAGAATCACTTGTGATTATGTAATGGTATGTGTAACCGAATATCATAGGGAAAATGTTTTCACTGAGTTAGACCCTCCCATATCAGATGTACTATGTGTCATAATACAGCATTATTAGTTTCAGGGATATGGCAAGTTTGTTTTTTTTCACATGACGTACAATGGTAGGTCAGCAAGAAAGGTCACTTAACAGCTATAAAGGCACAGTGTGTGAGGCCCAATCCCCTGCTCATAGTAGAACAGTCAGACATAAGGATTAATCTTATGGGGACTATAAATATTTAGGATTGTCTATCATGACAATTCAATAATTGAGTTACTTTAGTTAGGATCAAAACAGTGACTGATACTGTCAGTGAGGGTAAAAATGTTCTATCCAAAGACTTAAAATATAACTTCACTTCCCAGTCAAAAATCAGTAAAAGTACGGGCTGGAAATAATGAGTTGTCTATTCTTTATCTCTCTTTACTTATCAGCTGCATCGCCCATGAGAAACTAACGTGAAGGACACATGATACATCTGCACTTGGATTATACGTATATGATAGGAATGTGTGGGGCTGTGAACAATACAACCAAATGTGTGGTTTAGCTGCCAAGGAGGAAATATCACTTTAGTTGTTGTTATAGGCATTTTTAGTGGAGAAGAACCTTCTGCACATTCTGCTCACAGTGGCGCAATAAGACATCACTTAATTATTACATTAGGATTCTTCTGGGGATTTAATAGTTGAGCTATTTGGCAGTGGCATCTATGGTGCCACACAAGGGTAGCATGGGTAAAATGTTCCTATTAAAAAACTAAAAATCATAACTCCACTTCCAAAGCAGAAATCAGTAAAGGTATTGGTTCACGTTGTCTGTCTTTACGTATCAGCTGCATCTCCCATGAGAAAGTAACACGACACATGATACACCTGCACTTATACATATACGACAGGAATGCGTGGGAAACACTCTAACAAAACATGAAGCAATGAAGGCTGTGAACAAGACAACAAGCAAATGTGTGAATTACCTGCCAGGAAAAAAAACAGTTTGAAGATGTCATCTGTAAATTCAAACTTATTAGCTTATCAGAAAAAACATCTGCAGTATGCTTAAAGTAAAGGTTCAGTTTGTCAGTTAATTCTGTTTTATTCTATTCTGTAACTTTGTGTTAGATCCCAGTGCATTCCCTCCCCAGTGTTGCCAGTAAGGTGATTATGGAGTATCATTTCCTCTAGCTGTGGAAACCCATTTTCTGGGTCAGTGGACCCCACCAAAGGACTGATTGAGTCTTAATAGGGGCTCCCTCAAGCATACATTTGCTCTCCTTGTATTGGAGACAATGGGCCCAACGCACCAGTTGAGCAACAACACCCTTACCGAGAAATGCTGTAACATCAGAAGAATAGGGCACTTAAGTCAACAGCCTCAAGCCTCAGCTGGATTTAATCGTTTGAATTTTAAAGTGGATTAATGGAAAATTTTCATTAAAAAAAAACAAAAAACTAACTGAATAACCAAATAATACATTATTTCAGGCATTTTGCTGAAAGAGGTTCAAATGTCTACTGCCTGGTGGTAGTCAGTGTGATATTACCATGTTGATGTTGCTCTTACAACAATATAATAAAAGTAGCTCCAGGACCATCATGGCTTCTGGTCAGCCACTTAAACCCACTTAGTAAACATCATTCCATTTTAAAATAAAGATGTTTTTAAGGTTAGGTTTAGATTTAGAGTTTAGGGTAAGGTGAAGGCAAGGGTAAGACTGGGTTTAGGTTAAGGCAGTGTTTCTCAAACTGTGGGTTGGGCCCCACTGGTGGGTTATACAGCCGCTGCAGGTGTCACGTGAAGGAACAGAAGAAAAAATATTCAGTGAAACTAAGCTGAATACATTTTATTTTTCCAGGGTAAGGAAACAAATGATCTGTCTTTATTGTTAATGATGGATAAAAGAAAAAAATAGAGTATGAACTTTTTACAGCTTCTAGAGTGGGGCATGACAGAAAAAAATTGAGAACCACTGGGTAGGGTTATGCTGTTACCTACTGTACACTACAAACCGTTAATAGAGGTGTCATGTACCAATGTGGAAGCAAGGTGTAGTGTGTTAGATGACTTCTTAAAAATATTGAAAGGCTTTAGGAAGTAATGTAAGACTGTGATGGATGAATGGGATAAATATAGGATTTTTGCCCAGGACACTGGGATTCATGTCCTGCAAAAACAGACTGTAATACTGACTTTATATACTTAGTTGACCTATTATTTACATATATTTGTATTATTTGTAGTAATAGTCCTTATTGTAACTATAGTTTGGTTAGGTTAGATTAGCAGTCGCTAGGGAAAAGTATTCCCCCGACTGGTTGCGAGTGGTTGCGGGCAGTCGTTATGAAATCGATTACTTAAGCCTCAGTCACACAGGCCTAGAGACCAGCCAGCAACCCTCTGGTAACCACTAGTCTTTAGGGAAAAACGTCTACTTCCCAGATGGTGAGTGGTTATGGAAAGTTGATAGCTGTCACTTTAGTGAATCTGGTCACAAAGCACTGCACCAAAAACTTCCTTGCGATTCCATTGTTTCCAAACAAATTTGTATGGAAGACGACAACTTATTTGCAACCACTTGCCAACTGTTGGCCAAACACTAGTGAAACTGTGAAGAGTGCAATGCAAACCAGAAACAGAGACTTTTTCTGGTAAAAGTAAAAGGTGCACCTTTTTGAAAAGTGTTGGTTTCAGCTGTAAGGCACAACTTTTATTTTGAAGGAGAATGTTTTCCGTTTCCAGTTTGCATCGCACTTTTTCAAGTTCCACTACCGCTTGGTGGTTAGCGAGTGTTTCCAGACAAGTCAGTTCTATACAAACTACTGTCAAGCGGCAGCAATCACAAGGAGGTTTTAGGTGCAGCACGCTTTTTGCAGTGAATTTCACCCAGCAACAGCCAGCAGCCTCCAGCAACCATTCACCAACTGGTCAGGGAATGCACATATTTCCCTAGTGACCTGAAGTTGCCATGGGGTCCCCAGCTGGCCTCAAAGTCTGTGTGACTGAGGCTTTAGGCAACTAAACTACTCGGCTGGGTTTAGAAAGTGATCATGAGCTGTTGTGGGTCTGGTGATGGTGCAGGTCATCAGACAAGTGCAGGGTTGACAGGACAGTTACCCTCTTCACCCTGAAGTATCCAAGACACTAAACCCAATGTTGCTCCTGATGGCAGACCAGTGCCATGCATGGCAGTTCCACTGTGTGACTAGGAGAATCAGAAACACATTGTAATGTGCAGACCACTTACAGTAACGGTTTGGACTGAAATTGACCCTTTCACAGCATTAATCATGTTTTAGAAAACCTTTCAGGCACCCCTGAAGGCAAGCATCTCTCATGTGCTTTTTCTCCCCAAGTCACAAAGTTATGACATCAAGTGACCAGCATTGTTTTCTGTTGTTCCCTTGCAGAGCTTTACAGACTGTCATCTTCATGTTGCAGTTATGTCCTGTCACCAGGAATATGTCAAAAATATGTGGCTTAGCTGGTCAGTGGGTTTCTCACGATGGTGTTTGTGCTGCTGTTAGTCCTTTAGCTTAGCCCCTGCTCCAAAGAAGACCAAAGTAACAATATAGAACGTTTGTAGTGTGCTGTTCAAGCCCCCTTGTGTAGGTTGCACACCCAAAATCCTTTACTCTGTATAGCCAAATACCTACACAAACCGGCACAAATGTGATACCATGAATTGTGCTTTAGACTAACATGACTAGTCATGATGTTGTAGGAACAAAACCAACATGGCGAAACATGAAGTCCCCAGAGGAAAGGTCAGATGATTGCTAAAGTGAATGAAATATAACATGTATAAAATGTTACATCCATCAATTTGAGATGTTATGTTTAACTGGAAATGAAAAAATAAAATGACCTGCTGGTGCTACTTGAGAAAAAGTCAAAAGATCACCCAAACCAGCAGCATTACTGCAAATTATTCAGATTCACCAAGGTCTGGCGTTTATGTCAGTGTGGCAAGGAAGGTATTTGTTTTTTAGAGTTCTTTATTTTCTTCTTTATCTACTCATCATTTGGCCTCAGAATCACTCACACATGGCATCAGCAGTGGAAGAGGGAGGAGGGAGGAGGAGGAAGAGGGGGAAGAAGGGAGGGATCCGTTGCTCCCTGTGTAACGAGATTCCCAGCTAATCAGTGACTTTCCTAGCTTATCTTTGCTATCAGGACACTTGGGAGGCCGAGTAACCCAGGATGAGCTGATGTCATGCTGAGATGGGTAAAGAGGGGGAGGAGTGTGTGTGTGTGCCAAGGCCATGTTCCTGACAGAGTTTGTGTCTGTGTGTGTTATACTGTACTCCGAGATCAGGAGATGAGGTTAAGTCATATGACTAACTGTGCCCATGAACCATATGATGTAACACAGGCAGACCTGGTGAAATGTGTGCTTGTCTGAGTGTGTGTGCATGTATGGTTCAAACCACTGTGAGGACATTGCTACCATGTGGGGACACTTTGGTTGGTCCACACAACGTCAGTGAGTGTCCTTTAAACAGAAGAAGCAGTGTGTTTGTGTGCAACACTGTTAGGTTTTTGTTTCATTTTGTGTGCTGCAGTGTGCTCTCAGAGATGTACTGTAAATGTACCAGCAGACTGTGCCTATTAAAGTATATCAGTAACTATACATGTCCTGTACACATCCTCAGTTTACTTTCAAACGTAACTTGTTATATCACAAGACTGCCACCTTTAAAAAAATAACCTGTTATGTTACAGTATTATCTAACTGAGGAAAGTAAAAGTAATATGAGTGTATATATATATTTACCTTAAAAAACTCTCTTTTAAACAACACCAAAATGCCTTATAACATTCCAACAGGTTTTGTTATACAAGCCATCACCTTGTGAGAGTCTACTAATGGAGCTCTACCAATAGAAATCTTCAACTTGGTCCAAAAGATATCAACATATAATCAACATCAGAAAACAGGATCCTTTTTGCACCCAATATTTGTTTAATTTAAATTAAAATCAAATGTATATAAGCAACAAGTAATAGCACAAATTAAAAAGAATAAGAATGCATCTCAAAAACAAACAAGATTTATAGAAGTCCTACGTCCAGGTTATTTAGTGGTTTGTATAATCTGAAATTTGAAAAGCTTCCCTATTAGTGAAGTCTCCTTTGTCTTCATGAATTCAGCTTACAAAATACATCCACAGGATAGGTCCTATAGAGTGACAGCTTTAGCTATAAGTTTGCTGTAGCTGTTTTGGAGCCGTGGCACTGACATTATTCTCGTCTTCAGTGGACCTCCAGTGTTATGGAGCTGTGCTTAGCTTGCAGGTGAGTCTTCAAAATGTATAGCACAGCTCTTTAGCAGGCAACAGACTCTTATTATGATTCCTGCACAAAATAATGTGGCTACTTACACAATGTAAAGGATGTTTTCTCTGCCATCCTGCTAGCTGACATGAACAGTGACATGTCAGCTTTGGCTCAACAAACATAAACAAGGGAATGTGATGTTACTAAAATTAATATTGAGTTGCCAAAACAATGTTGGACTCTGTAGTTTTCTCTGGTCCCTTCCCAAGTTGGACAAGTAGTGACATGTTTAGTGTCCAGAAAATGTCGTGGGTTTCATAGATACTTGGGAAACTTTCTGGGGAAAACCTGATCTTGTTAGGAGAGACAGCATCCATCCCACCTTAGATGGAGCAGCTCTCATTTCTAGAAATCTGACTGAATTTATTAAACACCCCAAATCCAGACTATCCAGAGTGGGGAGAAGCAGAGTTACAGTCTTATACACCTCGCTGCATCTTCTCTCCGCCTGTCATCCCACTGAAACCCTATCCCCATAGAGACTGTGTCTGCTCCCAGACCACCAAAAACAAACCAAAAACCAATTTAAATATAAAAATTCACAAAGAACAATATGATGAAGATGCAAACATCTTGCCCCCTACTTTTGACCCTTCTGTTTCTATTACCCACTCTGCTGTCTTTAGTAGATTTGAACCTGTGTCCCTCTCTTGTCTCAAGAAAATCATTTCAAATCTGAAGCCCTCAGCCTGCCCCACCAATATGATTCCACCTCGCTTATTCAGGGAAGTTTGGGACACTATTGGACCCAATATTCAATCTGACATAAACAGCAGTCTTGCTTCAGGTGTTGTTCCTTCATATTTTAAGCAAGATGTGGTGCAACCTTTGATCTTGACACTTCAGTACTCTCCCATTTTCATCCAATCTCTAAACTCCCTTTCATTTCAAAGACTTTGGAAAAGGTGGAGCTTCTTCAGTTTCAAACTTTTTTAGAGATTGTAACGATTGTTATTATGGCATAGCACCACTAGGGGGTGTCTTCTCACTATTGTAGTAGGAGGGGAGACCCCTAGAGTGTGGGTGCGGCCGTAGCCATTGTAGACAGGCAGTCGTATCTTTCTCACACCTTTGTGAGGGAGACCTTACCCTTGTAACGTCTGTCGAAGGTATCTACCCGACACCGGGACATGTATGACCGGAGAGCGTAGAGCCGTGGAGATCTGGCTTGTATGGTCTTGTTGTTATTTTGCCACATAAAGACCTAGTGTTCTACCTACCTGACTAGCCTCTGAGTTATCTGGCTAACTTCCAGGCTGCCATCCGCTAGACCTCCTAGCCGCTCAGAGATTGTCAGACCGCCGTTATAACATGCATGGGGTTCTTGAGGTGTTCCAGTCTGGTTTTAAGGGATTTCACGGCACAGAATTGGCTCTTTTAAGAGTTTTTAATGATCTTTTATTAGCCACTGACTCTGGGGATTCAGTTATTTTAATGCTTTTAGATCTTACAGCTGCCTTTGACACAGTCGACCACAGTATTCTTATTTCTCGTCTTGAGCATTGTGTGGGGTAAAAGGCACAGCTTTAGAGTGGTTTAGGTCGTACTTGTCAGAGAGAAGTTTTAGGGTTGGTTTTGGAGGTTCAACCTCTCCTTGTCATGGTCCCTGGGTATGTGACCCAGGGTTTTGAGCTTTTGTTTATTTTTGCATTATGAGAGATTTATGCTTTTGTTCTGGAGTGCCTTTATGTTTACATTTCTGTATTCCCTGAGTATCTTTGGTTTTCTGGTTCCCTGTCTCATCCCCATGTCTAGTGCTCTCTCTCTCTCTTGTTCTGCCTCTCTCTCACTCTGTCTCTGGCTCTCTCCCGGTGTCTTGTGATTGTATTCAGGTGTGTTTCCCAGGTGTGTCCTCTCTGCTCGGTTCCCCACCTGTTTCCCATCCTCTCGTCACCCAGTATGTATTTAGGTTCCCAGTCTGCTCTTGCTCCTTGTTGCGTCCTCCCTCAGTGTGTGCTCTGGTCTCGCCTGGTCTAGTAATTAGTTGGTTTTTTTTCAGTCTGCAGTCGGACTGTTCTGTTTTGCCATGTTCCGTGTCTGGTTTTTGCTTGTTGTTTTCCTCACTGTTTTTCCAGCGATAATAAAGCTGTGATTTTTAGTTCCTAAGTCCCGTCTGAGAGTCCTGCATTTTGGGGTCCAACTCTTCCTGCCGCACACTTCCGGT
>VUQS01058654.1:0-11091 GCA_015108495.1 Heterochromis multidens | reverse complement strand
AGTGTGGGGATGATGAAATCTCCCCCCTGACCTGTCGTCCTGGCTCCCCCTTGCCGTAGCATCTGTGTTGTACCTCATCCATCTCTAGTTGTGATAGCAGTTGCCTCTTCCGTATGTTGGAACACTGAGCTACTAGTTGTTTCGGTGTTAGCGTAGATGTTGGGTATCGAAGAATCCATAGGTCCCACATCCTTCTCATGTACCCCCTGTTACTGGGGTTACTTGCGTAGTAGCATTCCGACAGTTCCCTGTTTTCATCTCTTGTCCATTTGTGCCTTCTTGTTCCAGTAGCCCACTTCTCATCAGTATGTCCTGGTTCCTCAACAACTGACGCGGACCTTGTTAATCCGGGCGACGTCCGAGCCGGTATGGCTTAATTTAAGTGTCTCTCGCTCATGTTCCGAGGTAGGCTGTTGTGTAGCATGGGGTGCCTAGCCTGGGGGCCCTTACTGGATGCATGTCCTCTCGCTCCTAAGTCAGGTAGTGTTTCCACTACGCCATCCAGCTATATATATTGTGTGTGTGTATATATATATATATATATATATATATATATATATATATATAAAATTTATGTCTTTAAGACATGTCTGTAGTTTAACTAGTTGATTTGTATCATCTGGCTTCATGGATAAATAAAGCTGGGTGTCATCTGCGGAGCAATGAAAATGTATGCAGTGTTTTCTAATAATATTGCCTAAGGGAAGAATGTATAATGTAAAAAGTATTGGTCCCAGCATGGAGTCCTGTGGCACTCTGTGACTAACTTTTGGGTGTGAGGAAGACTTCCCATATACATGCACAAATTGGAATCTATCAGATATATATGATTCAAACCAGTGCAGTGCAGTTCCTTTAATACCAACAGTGTGTTCTAATCTCTGTAGTAAAATATTGTGGTCATCCATATCAAATGAGGTCTAGCTGGACAAACACAGAGATGAGTCAACTGTCAGTGGCCATAAGATCATTCATAACACTCACTAGTGTTGTTTCTGTGTTATGATGTACTCTAAATCCTGTCAGACTCTTCAAGTAAACCATTCCTTTGCAAATGATCAGTTTAACAACTACTGTTTCAAGAATTTTTTAATAAAAGGAAAGTTAGAAATTGTTCTATAATTAGCAAAGACGGCTGGATCAAGTAAGGGCTTTTTAAGTAATGATTTACCGCCACCTTAAAGCTTGTGGTATGAAGCCTGTTAATACAGATTCATCACATTTAAAAATTGAAGCATTAATTAATGGTTCTTTGGGACTTCTTTGAGCAGTCTTGTAGGAATGGGGTCTAAAAGGCACATGGTGGTTTAGAGGACGACATTATTGAACTCAGAAATATTGATAGGAGAGAAAGAGAAAGTAAATATCAGCAGTTATTAGAGTTGGTGTACTTAATGGCACATCTCTGGGATGCCTGTGAATAATTTTTTCTCTAATTGTTAAAATTGTATCTGTGTAGAAATTAATAAAGTCATGGCTAGTTAAGTTAAATTAATATTTTCTATAACAGGGACTTAGAAGAGAGAGACCTAATGTTTAATAGTCCTCATTTAATTGATGGTGGTGGTTAGTGTTACATATTTTTTTCTTTGTAAATTGTTTTTTTGCTGATCTTTGGTTTGTCTTTTGAGGTATTGGAGCAGACAGTCTCTATGGGAATGAGATATTGGAGGAAGACAGGAGGAGAGAAACTGTAGAGAGGCATGTAAGACTACAACTGTCAAAGAGACTGAGATCCCCAAGGCCTCATCCACCTGAAACTGTCTAAATAAGGTACTTAATATCCAGCTCTATGATTATTGGTAAAGTATGGAGTTGAGAAATATATACATATGTGATTGCGCTAATGGTAATTTTGCTTGAAATGTAGCATTATAAATGTAACAAAATAAGTGAAAATAATAATTCTGTAATGATTCTGAATGAGAGAAGTGCAATATTACCATGAACAGGAGGTCTTTGTGACCTTGTGAAGGAAGGATGGCACAACTGGAGTCATGTGTGTCAAGAGTGGTCTCATCAAGAGTAGAGAGAGGGGGCCATAGAGTTTGTGAAGGGGTATAAAAAGTGATGTTAGTTAGTTGTTGTTAGTTTTCCAGACAGATCATCTAGAAGAAAGGTTTGCAGTGTTCCCAGACCCAAAAAAACAAGGAGCACAAGAGTCCAAAAAGCAGTTCTGGGGGTCTGCCTGGCCACGGGGCAAAACTTAGAGGCTGGGACCGGCAGTGGAAACAAAGAACCTCAGGGGGCTGGCTGGGAGGCCAGTGGCAGAGATGGTGGAGTTCTTGGGGGATGCAGGAAACCTTGGAAACTCGGGGGATGCAGGAAACCTTGGAAACTTGGGTTGTTCAGGCTGGGGCTGTGCAGGGCTCACAGCTGACTCCTTTTGAGGCTAGGGCGGATGGTGAAGCCCCCTCACCCTAGAGACCAAGACAGATGCAGGTGGGTTCCTAGCCACCGCGAGAAAAAACATGGGTGCAGGAGCTGGCTTGACATTAGCCGTCCCCACCCAAGAAACTATTACGGGTGCAGATACAGGCTGCCCTTACCCTGGTAGCAGGGATGGGTTGAGGAGCTGGCTTAGGGTTGGGCTCAGGTGTGGCCTCATGTGGAGTAACAGTCTTTAGAGGTGCAGGCCGGGAAACAGTCACCTTTATTACCGTCAGGCTCAAAAACAGAAAAATCACGGATATTATCAGGCACAGAAACAACACAAAATTTTTGGGAGAAAATATCTGGCTCAGAAACTAAAGAATCATTAGGGGTGACTGGCTTGGAAACAAAACACTTCCTGGAAACACTGTTCGACACAGAAACTAAAGAATCCTTAGAAACAATGTCCTTGGAAACAACACACAGACTGAATGTTGTGGGAGCCAGGAACAAGAGTACCTGTAATTGGTTTTACAGGCTCAGAGGAAACCCAAGTAAAATAGTGTCACTCACGTTTGGGAAGGAATTTGGAGAACCGACGTTAACAGAGGCAGCGTGACGACAACGAGAACCCTGCTTCCTCCTGGAAGAGGAAGCTTGGGTAGCAGGGGCCTCAAACCCCAGACGAACCGTACTGCGCAGCCTCCGACGAGCTGGTCGAGGCGGCGAGGTTACGCAGCTCAGACCTAGGAAACCCCATGAACACAGCGAAGGACTGCAGTGGAGTGAGGCTGCAGGTCGCTGGAACAAACAACTCCACCACCGTGAGCCATGTCTTCCCAAGCAGGAAGCAGACGGCAGAGGGAAAGAGAAGCTGGCGACCAAGGCATCTGGCAGGCCGGGCAGGGTGACCTCCGGCGGTGTCAAGGCTGAAGAGCTGAGCAGCGCCTGGGTGTAGGGCTGCAGCGGTGATGATTGGGTGTGGGGCTGTAGCGACGATACAGGAAACCAGTCCTTATCACAGACAGCTTGGGTGAAGAAGAAACTTCTGCAGAACAGAGCGGCTGCGGAGGTGAGGCTTGTGTGTGGCACTCCTGTAGCGAAGATGGGGACTGAAGAGAGAGGGCAAAGTCTCTTAGCCATGCAGGCAATAAGGCCCTAAACTGAGGGCAAGAGCGTGCAAGGTTGCTTATCTTTTACTCTACTTCTTCTTTTGCGCCTGCTCGAAAGGAGCACAGCCACCGTCCACAGAGGATGAGGAGCTGGTTCTAAAACTCCTCAAAATCCTCGAAAACAGCCTCTGCTGGGTCCATGCTGGTCGGATTGTACTGTCACGGTCTGCGGGATATGCAGACGAGTGTTAAAGTGGAGGACCCAAATGCAGACGCTTGGAGGCAGGATAACTTTAATGAAAGGCGAGCTGTTTATTAGGCTGATAATCAAAATGCAAAAAGTTGAACACGAAATGCAAAAGAAACTAAAATTTCCAGAGCAGAGAGTCCGACAAAGGACATGGGGAGACTGAGACAATATAGACACAGACAGGTGATTAGGGGAAGTGGAGACACACTAAATGACACAAGGGAAAGCAAAAATGAACATAATGCACATGAGACAAGACACTATCAAAATAAAACAGGAAGTAACTAATACAGAGACCAAGACTAAGATATTCAAGCTTGACACAGGCAAAAGGGTAAACAGACACAAAGACAAGACTGACTTAACACGGGAGACACTAAAAGATAAACACAGAGACATTTATAACTAAACTGGAGACATCAAATAATAGGGATTAGAAAACTCATAAACACAAGGAAACCAAAACATAATTAATAGAATCTAGAAACAAAGCCCACTTCTCGAAATCAAGACAATAATAAATTAACGGGATTCAAAAATCCAAATACAAAATGCTGAGTCATAGACCTAGAACCATGACACACAGTTGGATTTTAAAATGAGGAGTACTAGAGGTTTAACCATGGCCAAGCAACTGTGATCTAAAAATTGGATTTACAAGTCTGTCTTTAATCTGTTCATCTTGCTGTGTTGGACTGAAGCCTTGTGGAAGTTTGGGGACCTTGTACTGAGTCACTGCTTCCATATCTGGACTTCATGGGCGCAGCCAGGAAAAGATTGAGGCTGTGACCAGGGTGTACTCTCTCTCATCTCTCAAACCCATCCCAAGACTGGCAGTAGACAATTAGCATCAGCATAGAATTGATTAGTTAGGAAATGATAAGTTTGATGTTATAATTCATATTGCCTGATTGAGCTGTTTGCTTTGCCCCTATCTGCATATAAAGTCTAATATTGAGGGCATTCCCTTCTTGGATCAGTAAAGGTAAACCTTGTGTATGACTACTACATCTCGTAATGGTTGTCATATGTTGTTCTAGCCTTTAAAATTAACAGATCCCTGGGGCCTATTTTTCTGGCCACAAAAGTAATAACCTAGCCATTGCTGCACCAAGAGCGAAGAGCTATAATGGGAAGAGCTGCCCTTAGTGGGTGTGGCTGTTGATTGCACCTAACTGTTAGGGTTGGTAGTTGGTTGCATCATCAGAAGATAGCGAGATCGGCATCCAGACATAGGCGGTTAGAGCTAGGCGAGTCTCCTTGACTTGGCTTAAATTAGTTTCTGTTAGCCTACTAAGGTAGTATCCGTAGGATCAAAGATCAGGACCCTTTAAACGGAAAGCCAGTCCAGACTTCCTGTACAGGGGTAACTGGGATGTAACACAACTCTGCTTCCTGGTCCCAACTCTGGATAGTCACATTTTAGGGTGTTTAATAAATTCAGCCAGATTTCTAGAAGTGACAGCTGCTACATGTAAATTGGGATGGATGTCATATTTCCTAAAAAGACCAGCTTTTTCCCAGATAGTTTCCCAATTATCTGTGAAACCCACATAATTTTTGGGACACCACTCAGACTGCCAGCAGTTTATGGAGATCATGGAGCTAAATATATCACTACTGATCCAATTGGGGAGGGGACCAGAGAAAACAACAGCGTCTGACATTGTTTAAACAAAATTACACACCAACTGAATATTAATTTTAGAGACCTCCCATTGATGCAACCCAGTGTCATTACTGCTGACATGAATTACAATCTTACAAAATGTACGTTTCTCCTCAGCTAGCAGTTTGAAATTTTCTTCAATGTCACCTGTTCTGGTCCCTGCAATACAATCAACTATGGTCGCTGGAGTCTCTAGCTAAAACTGTCTGTAATTGTTCAGACAGTTGTTTAGATAGACGGTACATAAGGTACACAAGTAACATCCACATGAGGCCAGGATCCAAGGTCTCCCAGCACAATATTGCATTTTAACGAATGATCAATAATAATCACCTAACCTGTCAATTTGTTTTAATGTTATGGCCGATCAGTGTAGATCTTTGCAGCGTGGACAATCAGTATGTTGCCTTCAACATACAGAACCGTCATGTATCTAAGGCATTGCCCTCACCAACAGATGAGATGTCAGTAAAGTGGTCCTCCCCTTCCTCTGCATTGATGAGGTCATTCTTACTCTTCCTGGTCCGTTTTAGCACTGCAAACACATGAAGGAAAAATACAAATCACTATATGAACCAAGTTCAGAAAGCAGCTCACATACTTTAATCTTTTTTTTCCCCACTCTGCACCATCCCAGGCAGCATTCACAAACTTGCAGCTGTTCTGTCTTGACGAATCTCAATAATCCCGCTAAGGAAATCCCAGAAAGTGGATGCTGTTTATCTGGATGCAGCATTTTCAATGGCAAAAACATTTCATCAGTCACAAGCCACTAGCTTAGTTTCATGATATGTAATATTCATTCCCCTTTCACATAATTTGCCTCTTTCACATCCCACTCAAACCAGTGGACCTCCCTGTCCAGAATGTTGCAAATCCTCATCACAGAAAGAGTGGCCACTTGCCTGTAGGTGTAAATAGACAGCAGAGTCCTGGCCTGATAAGTTGCTATTCTGTGCTGTGCTATCTGCATAGCCAGAAGTTGTTCCGTAATCCTTGGCACTCGCATACACTAGATTGCTCTATTTGTGCCAGGGGACCCGATCCAAGTTTTGGCATAGTGTGTTTGGGGGTTTGAAAATGCTAAGGATGCTGTGTTTTTTTTTTAAAAAAGTGTCTCAGCTGTTCCAATACTCCTGACAAATAAAGGCTCACCAATGTTTTTTGCTTTAGCAGCAGTTGTCCTTCTTGTCTCCTGGATTGCCATTCTTTGGCCATTTTTCCAGCTTTGACAAATGCCCAACTGGGATAACCATAATTAAAAGTCTTGAAAGTCTGAAAATGGCCAGGTATAAGGACTGGACTTAGTGAAAAAGCAGCCAATGTACAAAGACAAACTTTGAAAGACCTTTAGAAAGCCTGGAGAACTATTGCTCAAGACCATTTTAAAAATGACAAGAAAGTCTAGCTCCTTTGAAGCAAAATATAAAGAAATGAATGGACTGATTCTTATATAGTGCTTCTCTACTCTCCCGGAGTACTCAGAGCACTTTATACAACAATATGCAATTGCAACAGTATGCAACAACAGCAATATGTACTATACAAGATATAAGAATATGTGTTGTACAGATACCCTCCATTCTGCTGCCAAAACACCCAGATTTGCTCTCCTACTGTAGGTGATTTGTAATGTAGCACAGTCCAAGTTTGATGTTGAGAGCTTCTTAAAAAAACCCCACAAAAAACCACGAAAGTATTAAAATGACATAAAAGCGAATCACGGCTGCATGAAGGGCCCTCATATTCCCATGCTGACTTTTAACTCCAGTGAGCCTTCTTCTCTGTACTGTATTCTGATTTCATTGGAGTTCCACCCTGGCACCCATAATCACTGTGACTGTACCCCTGGATGAGCCTGCAGATGAGAGCCAGTATGATCTATGAGCACATATGCACTCAGACACACACACACACACACAAGGCTGGCCTAAAGGACAGCATAGAAGCTCTAATCGTGGCAGCACAGACCATCTACTTCTTAACAGTTAAAAACCTGTCCCGTCTGGCAGCTTTTGCAATCAAAATTAGGATCTGAATGCAATGTTGTGCTAAACACATTTGCTTTTCCAAGATGAGCTCTATAAATTCTCTATAGGCTCCTCTTGTTCTTGTGTTTCTTTTATCTGTTTATTTATTCATTTCTATTAGTGTTGTTTCTGTTATTACAGTACATGTGTAATATGACAATGTCTAAGCAGACAGGCGGGAGAAAAAAAAGGGAAAAAAAAGGAATAGGGGAGAAAATAGGAGAAAATATAATAATAGGATAGAGCACAAATACAAAAGTACAATGGATTATCAACTGCTGCACCTGTAAGAAAAAAAAACATACAAAAAAAACCAAAAAACAAACAGCACCTGGAACAGGAAAATATGAGAAAGCACAGACACACAAATCGACAATCTTCTTGTGTTGTGTGTTTGTGTGTCTTTGTCACGAAATGTACTTGATAATGAGAGTAAGAGGCCACAATAACGCCCCCCCCTCCAGGACCCAGAGGCAGACAGAGAAAGAGCCCGGCAATCTGGGCCATCCGCAGCCCCTCAAGAGTACCGAAGACCCGAGGCCACACATCTCGACGACAACCGCATGCCTACCCCAGCAGGAGAATCAGGGAGGTCCCAGATGGAACCCCCAGATGGCACGAACCAAGAACAGGGCCCCAGGGCTGTTTCTATATTTAACTTCTTCTTCTAAATGTAAAATGACAGGTTTTTCAATCTCCAAAACTGATTCTGAAGATGGCAGTCCTCACCAGAGTTATTGTGTTTTCGCTTGTACCATGCTCCATCCAAAGATTTCTCCTCTGCGTTCTTGTCTTCCTCAGCAAGCATCACCTCCTCTGCAATACAAATTATAAAAAAAATTGTCATAATAGTGCTAACATCAAGTACAGCAAAGCTGTTATTTATATCTAACTAAAAATTGGTCATAGTTAAATTTACAATTGTAATCCAAAGATGTGCTTATGCGTTTCTGACCCGCTTTGCAGATCCACTCCAGGTACCCAGTTAACTCTCTCTCTATTTGCTGTTGTCGCCGAAGCTTCAAGAATTCTTGCCTCTTCTCCACACGCTCTCTCTCCTTCGCAAACTCCCTGTAATAAACACACACATACAGAAGAAAAGTTATTAGAACTGACAAGCAAACACAGACCCTGGAGCATTCAGCTGTTAACAAGTACACAGCAGGCTGGCTTCCAGCAGGTGAGACAGAGTCAGTGTCCTCACATTGAACTAAAAAAATGGTCTCATGCTGAGAGAACCAACTACTATCTGTCAACATGGAACAGGACACTGTCCTTTCTTTGACCGCTGAGGTATTGAGTGAAAAGAGATGATCTTAAGTCACAGTCTGATGACTTTAGACTTGACCAATTTTAGAAAAGATTTGCAATTTAAAACCAGAGACTTTGCTTGCAGATTAACATTTTGATATGGGGTGACTTCATCTCCTCTCCGCATCCCAAGAAAGAAAACTAATCTATGAGAAAGATTGTGCTAAAAAGAGCATGCAAATTGAACACACTTATGCTTTAAGATGAAATAGGTTCCATGAAATGCCCTGCACTGTAAAGAACAATACAGCTTGTCAGCATGTCTAGTGATAGTGGCATATCACAACTGCAAGTAGTACTGGAGTTTTATGAAAGAATTACTCAAAACTCTATGAAGTTTCTAAATAGTTTATGGCCATGGGGTCTAAAAACCCACTTGAAATGTTACATGGAGCTAAAGCTTCCAGCCAGTCCTGAAATACCTGCTAGTGACTGATGATAGCAACAAATTATTACCAAATGGTAAGACCACAACTAATGGCTGCAAAACTTCTTGCAGAGTAACTTTAGTTTTCAGTTGTCCTGTTACAAGACACATTATTTAGGTAGTAAATGATTTACTTGCAAAAGTAAATCTTGGAGTGGCTATAGCTCAGGAGGTAGAGCATGTCATCTATTAATTGGAAGGTTGGTGGTTTGATCCCTGGTTACTCCAGTCTGATATTTTGCCCAAATATCCTTGGGCAAAATACTAACCCCAAGTTGCTCTATGATGCATCCATCAGAGTGTGCATGTGTGTGAATGCTAGATAGAAAGCACTTAAGCATAGAAACAGTGCCTGTGTGAATGAGTATAAAGTTGTATAAAGTGCTCCAGTAGAGTAGAAAGTGCAGTGGATTGTTTGGAATTAGACCTCCAGGTCTTGTTCTGGCACATCCTATGGATGTTCAGTCACACTGGATTCTAGGGAGACTGGAGGCCAAGCAAATGCCTTTGTGGTGTTTCTTAAGCCACTGCTGAGCAGTTGTTGAGGTATGGCATATTCTTCTTTCTTCTTTCAGGAGACTTCTGTTATAAGGGGTGCCACTGGGGAGTGGGTGTGCTTGGTCTGCAGCAATGTTTTTAGTAGGTGGTAAAGGTCAGTTCACCTGTGCAGTAAACTGGCTGAAGAAAAAAAACAACCTTGCTATCAATTCGTTTTTCTTCCAGCCAATATTCTCACATTAAAGGAAGTGTGAAGCATATGAGGCTAATAAAAGAAAGAGGGGATTCTTAATGTCATGGAAAACATAGCAGGAAGGCACTAATGATGGCAAGGGCTCGAAAATGAGTTTCACTCACATCTGACACTAAAAACACATCCCTGTGAACTGTTAAATGCATTTAGGAACATGTGTTGAAATAAAAAACATATCTAGCTCAAGTGATTTCAGTTTTTCTCAACAAAAGGGTTGATGACATAACATCAATGAAGATGATCATCACAGGTTTAGCTTATGGTGGAGCTGCAGCCTCTCCTCACTGACACACAGAAAGAGGTGATATAGCGACTGAGACAGTGAGCTCAGAGGAATGAAAGAAAACATTTTTAAAGAGTTGAAAGCAGCATTTTATTATCTTAATCACAATGAAAATGTTAGTAAACATTCAAAAGAAGTGATTTAACAAAGCACCTGAGACCCGGGCCATCCGCAGCCCCCCAAGAATACTGAAGACCTGAGGTCACTCATCTCGATGACAACTGCATGCCCACCCCAGCAGAAGAAGGAGGGAGGCCACAGACAGAACCCTCACGTCTAAAGGGCAAGAGCCCAGAGAACCAGAGGCAACGGGTAGACCACCCAGCCAGAGGCCAGTCATCCCAGCGTGAGCCGAGATCAGGGCCCCAGGGCCCCAGGTGCCCGAGAGCCGCCCAACACCCAGCCGAGCCCCCACACCACGCCGAAAAGGCCCGACCACAACCCCCAAGGGAGCAGGCCAACAGCCACGCCAGAACATCCAGCCATGCGCCCCGGAACCAGAAGTACCTGCATCCCAGGGAAGGGCAGCAACATCCAGTGGGGAGCAGTAGGGAGGGGCAATGCCACCCTCCTCAATCTTGTCCACAGGGGTTAAGGGTCAGCAAGCCCCAGACCCAGGCCCAGCCACACACAAACAAACATACGTACACATTGACCACATACACTTATATAAACTCACATGCAGACCACTCATTCACACACAAACCCGGCACATCAATGACACAAGGACAGACAAAGACAAACAACCATCCCCATCGATCCCCCTCTGAAGTGCGGGCGAATGCCCCCCCTCCCCCAAGCCAGCAGTGACCCCTGGACGCAGCCGGCCCGGCCCCCAAACCAACCACCAACCCCCGCACTGTGTAGGGTGCAGGAAACAGGGGG
>VUQS01058637.1:0-15714 GCA_015108495.1 Heterochromis multidens | reverse complement strand
GTGCAGAAATGGTTGTCCTTCTGGAAGGTTCTCCTCTCTCCACAGAGCAACACTGGAGCTCTGTCAGAGTGACCATCAGGTTCTTGGTCACCTCCCTGACTAAGGCCCTTCTACCCTGATCTCTCAGATTGGCCAGGGGGCCAGCTCTAGGAAGAGTCCTGGTGGTTCCAAACTTCTTCCATTTATGTATGATGGAGGCCACTGTGCTCACTGGGACCTTCAATGCTGCATAAATGTTTCTGTACCCTTCCCCTGATCTGTGCCTCGAAATAATCCTGTCTCAGAGGTCTACAGACAATTCCTTGGACTTCATGGCTTGGTTTGTGCTCTGACGTGCACTGTCACCTATGGGACCTTATATAGACAGATGTGTGCCTTTCCAAATTATGTCCAATCAACTGAATTTACCACAGGTGGACTCCAATCAAGTTGTAGAAACATCTGACAGATGATCAAAAGAAACAGGATGCACCTGAGCTCAATTTTGATTGTCATGGCAAAGGCTGTGAAAACTTATGTACATGTTATATTTTTGTTTTTTATTTTTAATAAATTTGCAAGAATTTCAATCAAACTTTTTTCACTTTGTCATTATGGGGTATTGTGTGTAGAATTTTGAGATGAACAATGAATTTAATCCATTTTGGAATAAGGCTGTAACATGAATGTGGAACAAGTGAAGCACTGTGTACTACAGTGTGCTTTCCCAATGCACTGTAAGTAAACTCTTTTTGACTTTCATGTGTAGTAAAATGTGTGCTTCCTCAACTATATTTTTATATTAATATCAGTTTCAGTTACATTTCTCTTTCATTCTAGAGCTGACTGTGAGTAGTGAGTTGCAGATGGAGGCTTCAAAAGAATCTTTATACACTTCAAAACTGGCCAGCATGTTGAGATTGACATAAAGGGGGTAGAAATATTTTTGAATATCGAACCCGTAAAGCATCAGTTTGAGCAATTTGTTGTTTTTTCTTTATACCTTCTTTGTACTGATTAAACCATCTCAATAAGAAGTTCCAAAATATTCAGATATCCAAAATCTTGCCATCTCAGCAAAAGGTTCAAATGAGGGGCAGTTTGGTTATTTGTAAATAACTGAACAGATTAAGAGTAACTAAGTAACTGAGTAAAATCGCACTCCACAGGTCCATATTTGCACAGAGTTGACAGTAATATTAATAGCACACCTTTGTAATGCAACACTTTTGGTCTCAAATGCAATCCAAAGGTTAAATTTGTGTCATTTAAAACTAATTATATTGTTATGGTTAAATGAAAATCATTTTGAACCTTTGTTAAGCACCACATCATTGACAGAATTTTAGTTTCTTTTAATATTTCAAAATGTAAAATCCTTGGAATTCCCCTTTAAAATGATTCCATGTTTGCACATTTTCACAGTAGTTTAACACAGTATATTTGCCCTGCAAGGACCAATAGCCAATTTTTCTGTTGCATAACTTTAACTGTGAACTATCTTGAATTATTTGAATATTCTTCATTCAAGAGAAAATAAGACAAACACTTGTATATCATGGAAAAATATCTTTATTTGTTACCAGCATGAACAAATAAAAGTGTCCCAGACTGCTGAATGATGATTACTTTTTTAAAAGCGATACATAGTCATAAATACATTCATTTTTGCTTGAAACTATACAATATTAGTCAAACTGTTCTCATCATAAAAGCCAAATTGCCTCCGTGTCTCTTTCACTTTAATTTGTCAAAACAGTGTGGCCTATCACACTGTATCAATAAAAAAGACTGTTGTGGTAATAAAGTCTTGGTGAAGTGCAAGGTTTGACTCTCAGTGAAAAAAGTAAAGCTCACAAAAGTGGCTGGATTTGTGGTAAATTACTGCTTTGGGTGGTGTTGACTTTATTCTTGCTCTGGATCAAAGTCACAGGGAAATGTGCTCATGTTAACAGTTAAGGCTTGTTATTTACACAGTCAGAGTCTGGGAAATCAGCTCCCTTTCTCATACGCAAAAAAGAAAATCTTCAGGGAATAAATTTAAGTGAATGCCATGATCGTTGGTCAACCAGTGAAATCAGTCAAGTTATATTTTGTGGACTGTGTTTTCTCAGGACGACTGGGACATCTACAGCTTTCACATCAACTCCACAGTGACCAGTCGCTATGCCACCACTGTCATCACAAGCCGTGTGGTCAATCGTATGGACCAGTCAAAGGAAATTGAATTCCATGTTCGGATTCCCAAGAATGCCATCATCAGTAAATTTCGAATGTGCGTGAAGCAGAAATTATCTGTAACCATCCAAAGGCATTTTCAAATAAAGAATTGTACAGTGAAGAATCATAAAAACAAATTGCAGGCTGCTCACTAGTGTGTATTTACATAAGGGTGTTTCTTGGTCCTCTTCAGGTTTATAGATGGCCAGATTTATGATGGTGTTGTGAAAGCTAAGGAGCAAGCTCAGCAGCAGTACACTGCAGCTGTGTCCCGTGGCCAAAGTGCTGGGCTTGTCAGGTATTTGAATTCATTAATTAATTTATAAGTCCTGAAAAAAATTCTCAGTCACACAATTTTTTTTTTCTGACGTCTTCTTTTGCATTTTCAGTTCTCTAAAATAATTTTTATGGAACATTGTGAGTAGGAAAATACCTTTTTAACAGGAGTTCAAGTGAGCCACACAATCCCAAACAGCATTTTGCCACTTTCAGTTAATGAGTACTTAAATCTGATAGGCAGGTTAATATTACTATTTATACTATTAATATTAGTATTTACATATTACTATTGAATGAGTTAATTGTTCATGTCCTGGAGCCTGGCATTGCTTCCTGGAGATACTTAGTATCACAGCAATAAGAAAACAATGACACCCCATGGCTTGCTTACCTTCAACACATCCCTATTTCCTTTTCATCTCTGTGATGCCTTCATGATGCAAACGTAAAGTTGCATTGCAGCACTTGAGCATCTAGCTAGCTACAGAAGAGGAGCAAGCAGAACCACAGTATTTTAGTGGCAGGTAATTTCAAATACAACTTTTCAAAAATCTCAGCAAAAATCACCAAACACACAAACTTTTTTTGCGCACTTTGTCACAATGTTTGTCTGTGAGCTAAATGTGTAGTTGCTGTATCTCCCAGGAAGAGAAAAAAACATTAATGTGCAAAACTAATAGATGGAGAAAGATGTAAGAAACAGAGGAAATGAGAGGAATATGAGAGATTATTTTCAAATGTAAGCACTGCTCAGCAAGTTAAAATTTTATAGACTGGACAGTTAAATCTTAGATGTAATGTCCTCATTTATTTGAGATTTTTTAAATCAGACATTAAATCGATACATGATGTTTTGCTGAATTCTGTTTTTGTGAAAGGTTTTGCAAAACAAATTGAAGTATACTAAATTAGTGATAGGCTTTAGCTTGCATAACATATATCTTATATCTTTTTAAATTCAGTTGTCTAAATCCACATTGAGCAGTGAATATTGGAGTAGCAGCACAACTCAGTTGATCTCACTCTTTACACAAAAACAGCTCACAAAACAGATTATTATGTGACTTATTTAGGTTTGTTTTTTTCCCCACACTACACTGTTACATCCAATCTTAGAGTTCCTCCAGCTGCCAAATCCCACTTCAATCCCTGCTTTTTAGTTAATTTACTCAAAACTCATGTGTGCCCTTCAGCAGTAACTTACTGTGAAATGCATTTTCATGAAATGGTTATTGTTTCTGCTGTAGCTCTGTAGGGAGGACTCTGGAGGAATTTAAGACCTCTGTAACTGTGGCTGCTCACAAAAAGGTCACCTTTGAACTCACATATGAGGAACTGATGAAACGCACACATGGCAAGTACGAGCTGCAAATCCATGCTCGACCCATGCAGCCTGTCAGAGACTTCAAGGTGACTGTCTTGTTGGTATTCAGTATTCTGTTCAGTGATTGTTTAGAAAAACAATGCTGAGGTAACAGCACCCATGATTAGATCTTCTATTTTATTTAATTTTATTGTACTTAATCCCAGGTGGATGTGTATATTCACGAGGAAGCTGGCATCAGTTTAATCGATGTAAAAGGAGGACTAAGCACCAAAGCCCTTGCTAATGCCATCACCAAAACACATGTCGATAAACAGGTATGGTATAATGTAAATGTCAGCTTTGTAAAACACTAAGAGTCACAACAGTTTGCCGTAAGAGGGAGCCTAGTAAGGACTGATCATAGAATCAATATGAATGTAAAATGTATGTGTATAAATATAAAATTAATAAAATGCATGCACAAGTAACTATGAAACTTCTTACTCCAGCTATGGGTTAAGAAACTGCTAGTGCTGATCCCAAGCCCAAATAAATGGAGATGGTTGCGTCAGGATGTAAACTCTTTGCCAAATGAAATATACAGATCATCAAGAATGAGATTTCCATACTGGTCAATTAACGATGACTGCCATTGGTGCTGCTGATGTGTGCAAGACACCAGGTGGAAGGGAAGCAAGGCCAGGAGCATCAGAGGTGGATTCAAAAGCTTCTGCCATGGTGTAGATAGGAAGTGAAATGGAATAGCGGTAATCTTGAAGGAATAGTATGTGAAGAATGTTCTGGAGTTGAGGAGAGTGTCAGACAGGATCATGAGTTTGAAGCTGGAAATCAAAGGGTTGATGAAGTGGTAGAGAGTGTTCCCGGTGGGAGAGAGTGGTGATTGGAGTGAACTTCAGTGGACATGTATGTGAAGGGAACAGGGGTGATGAGGTGGTATTAGGTAGGTATTAAGGTGTTAAGGAGAGAAATGGGGAAGGACAGATGGTAGTGGATTTTGCAAAAAGGATGGAAAAGGCTGTGGTGAACACATACTTCAAGAAGAGGGAGGAACATAGGGTGACATATAAGAGTGGAGAAAGGTGCACACAGGTGGACTATGTCTTCTACAGAGGATGCAATCTGAAAAAGATAGGAGACTGCAAGGTGGTGGCAGAGAAGAATGTAGCTAGGCAGCATCACATGGTAGTCTGTAGGATGACTTTAGAAGTCAAGAAGAGGAAGCAAGTGAAGGCAGAGCTGAGGATTAAATGTTGGAAGTTGAAGAAGGAAAAATGTTGTGCAGTGTCAAAAGAAGAACTGAGAAAGGCTCTGGGTGGTAGGGAAGAGTTAGAAGATGACTGTGAAAATACAGCTGTAGTGCTGAGGGAAACTGCCAAGAAGATATTTGATTTTTCCTCTGGACAGAGGAAAAAGGACAAAGAGACTTGATGGTGGAATGACAAAGTACAGGAAAGTATTCAAAGGAAGAGGCTGGCAAAGGAAAAGTGGGATTGTCAGGAAGAAAGTAGAGAGGACTACTGGTAGTTGAAACATATGGCAAAGAGCGAAGTGGCAAAGGCAAAGGCTTATAATGAGTTTTATGTGAGGCTGGACACTAAGCAAAGGGAAAAGGACTTGTATTGACTTAGAGATCAGGCTGGAAGGGATGCGCAGCAGGTTAGCATGATTTAGGATAGAGATGGTAATATATTAACAAATGAAGAGAGTTTGTTGAGAAAATGGAAGGAGTAATTTGAGGACAGATGGAGGAGAGATGTTGAATCAGGAAGTGCAGAGGATTAGTAAGGAGGAAGTGAGGGCAGCTATGAAGAGAATGAAGAGTGGTTGGTCCACTTGACATACCTGACATATGGACATATGGAGATGTATAGGAGAAAGGGGAGTAGAGTTTTTAACTAGATTGTTTAACGTGATCATGGAGAGTAAGAGGAATGGAGAGGCGTACTGGTACAAATTTTCAAAATCAAAGCTGTAGTAACTACAGAGGGATAAAGTTGATAAGTCATACCATGAAGATATTGGGAAAGAGTTGTTGAAACTGGGTTAAGAAGACAAGTACCAATCAGTGAGCAGCAGTATGGCTTCATGCTGAGAAAGAATACTACAAATGCAAGTGTTGACATAAAAGTGTTGACATATGATAGCATATGATAGGTTGCCAAGGGGAACTGTGGGACTGCATGAAGAAGTCAAAAATGGCAAAAAAAACAATACAGTATGTGAGGGTGGTGCAGGACATGTATGATGACAGTGTAACAGTGGTGATGTGTGTCATAGAAGTGACAGATGTGTTCAAGGTGTGGGTTGGATTACATCAGGGATTGGCTCTAAGCCCATTCCTGCTTGCAATGGAGATGAACAGGCTGACAGATGAGGTCAGGCAGGAGTCTCTGTGGACTATGATATTTGCCAATGACATTGTGATATGTAGTGAGAGAAGGGAGCAGGTGGAAGAGAGCCTGGAAAGGTGGAGGTATGCTCTGAAGAGAAGAGGAATGAAATTCAGTAGAAACAAGAAACAAGACAGAATACATGTGTGTGAATGAGAGAGAGGCAAGTGGAAAGGTGAAGTTAGAAGAAGCAGAGGTAGTGAAGGTGGACGAGTTTAAATACGTGGGGTCAACCATCCAAAGCAAGAGACAGTGCACAAAAGAGGTGAAGAAGAGAGTGCAGGCAGGGTGGAGCAGGTGAAGACGAAGAGCGGGTGAAGAGTGAAAGGGAAAGTTTACAAGATAGTAGTGAGACCTGCTATGATGTATGGTTTGGAGACGGTAGCACTAACAAAAAGACAGGAGGTGGAGCTGGAGATAGCAGGTTTGAAGATGCTAAGAATTTTGTTGTGAGTGACCAGGATGGACAGGATTAAAAATATGTATATCAGAGGGACAGCTCAGGTTGAGCAGTTTGGAGACAAAGTTAGAGAGGTTAGAGGTTTGGACATGTGCAGAGGAGGGATAGTGGATATATTGGACAAAGGCTATATGAAGCTGCCAGGCGGGAGGAAAAGTGGAAGACAGAAACAGCTTATGAATCTTATGGATGTAGTGAAGGAGGACATGCAGAGGGTTGGTGTGACAGAGGAGGGTTCAAGGAATAGGGTGAGATGGAGGCAATTGATCTGCCATGGTGGCCCTGAAGGGGAGCAGCTGAAAGAAGAAGAAAAAAAGGAGAAGAAGGAGAAACAACAATGAAAGCTTTTCCAGTATTTTGACCTGTCTCATCCTTGTATAGACACAACATGAATGCTTTGACAGGTCTGGTGTGCAGACAGGTCAGTTTAGCACTCTTTCCCGAAATACACGCAGAATGTGGTTTGTCATTGTCTTGCTGAAATAAGAAAAAGACACAATCTACACATATGCAACATATGCTTACATCACACATTGTTAAGCATATGTCGCTTAAAAACTGTATATATCATAAATCATTAATGGGGCCATCACAAATGTACAAGAGAAGGTGATGGAGTTTCTGAATCTTGTTTGATTTGCTTTTTCCCCCCTGTGGTAGAGTTCTAACTTACATTTGTGTTTGCAGCAATGAACTGTTCATGATGGGTTTCTGAAATGTTCCTGAGCCCATGCAGGGATTTCCACTGTAAAATCCGTTCTTGTTTTAGATGTGGTGCCAAACAAATGCCCAATGATCACAGCTGTTAAATACTGATTCAAACCTTTGGTCCTTGGTTAAACACATACACTATATTGCCAAAAGTATTTGTTCATCTGCCTTCACACACATGAACTTGAGCAACATCCCATTCTTAATCCATAGGGTTTAATATGATGTCGGCCCACCCTTTGTTGCACAGGTGGCATCCTATCACAGTACCACACTGGAATTCACTGAGCTCCTGAGAGCGACCCATTCTTTCACAAATGTCTATAGAAGCAGCCTGCATGCCTAGGTGCTTGACTTTATACACCTGTGGCCGTGGAAGTGATTGAAACACCTGAATTGATTTGGATGGGTGACTGAATACTTTTGGCAATATAGTGTATATTTGAATTCTCTGAATTGTTTAATGATATTATGTAACATATTATGATGAAATCCTTATTTACAATGCTTTTCAGGACATGTTATTCTTAAATTATTGAAGTCTTCCTAGACTATATTTGACAGAATTTTGAGCATCTCCCCATCTTTACTTAATATAATTAATTCTGATTTTTTAAATATTTTAAGCATTACAAACATTTCCAGACTTTTGGTCAACCTCAGACAAAAAACTCAGTTTTAA
This sequence comes from Heterochromis multidens, assembly GCA_015108495.1. NCBI lineage: Eukaryota > Metazoa > Chordata > Actinopteri > Cichliformes > Cichlidae > Heterochromis > Heterochromis multidens. The sequence continues at coordinate 7,666 of VUQS01058637.1, read as the reverse complement.
AATGTTGAGTCTATTTTTTTAATGGGACTTTAAATTGTTTACAAATCACTGCATTCTGGTTTTATTTCCATTCTAACAGTGTCCAAACTTTTTGGAAACATCAACTTGTATATACACCTTTCAAATTCATCAAGTCAAAGCAATGAAAAGCAGAGGACAGTGTTTTGACCAAATTAACAGAAAATAAAATCACTGACCTCTCTGTCTATCAAGAATCTAAACAATGTGATTCATTGTGTTTCCAGGCGTGGGTATATTTCTATCCAACAGTTGACCAACAGACAATGTGTGACAACTGTGGAGAGCAGGGTATGAATGGAGATCTGGTTATTGTTTATGATGTCAACAGGGACAATGGACTGGGAGACATCAAGGTAAACCCTGATCTATAAGCAATTTACACACAAATATAAAGTGTTTTTTTTTTCAATTAATATGATATATTTTTTCTGTCTATTAAATAAACTTTTAACTAAAGAAATCTTTTCTTCCTGCTCTTTAGAAATCTGCTGGGTACTTTGTTCATCACTTTGCTCCATCCAATCTTCCCCGAATATCAAAAAATGTTGTCTTTGTTATTGATAAAAGTGGTTCAATGAGCGGCAGAAAAATCGAGCAGGTAAAGTATTTGAAGGGTCTGTTATGTCTATGATTTACTCTAAACACAAAAACACAATATCTTTTATGTTTTTTTTTATTTTACTTTTATAAACTTCTAATGTGTGAATGATGTTTTTACCTAGACCAGGATTGCATTAATCCATATTTTGAATGACCTGGCAGAAGATGACCATTTTGGTTTGATCACTTTTGATGGCAACATTTTTCACTGGAAACAAGAACTTGTTCAGGCCAACAGTAAAAACGTGGAAAGTGCCAAACACTTTGCACGCAATATTCAAGCTGGAGGATGTGAGAAGATGCAGTAAATAAATATATTTTTTTGAATATGAACACTTGACAAGAGAATGGTATTCCTGAAATGTTTTTGTTGTTGTATTTCAGCCACAGACATAAATCGAGCAGTTTTGCAAGGAGCAAGTATGCTGAATGCACATAACAGAGAAGGGTCAGCATCGATCCTGATATTCCTCACAGATGGAGACCCAACCTCAGGTTGTAATAAAGCACACCTGTACACAAATAAGCACAAATACTTTAAGATATAGTGGCTTTTGTGAGCTTATTGTGTTTTCAATAAGTAGAGATCATGTGAAAGAATTGAACTTGGTTTATTGAAGAGCAGAGTTTGAGTAATAAACTAGGTAGATCTCTTGATGCATGCTCAATAATCCAGGTAAAAGAATCCCAAAAAGCTGAATCTGTTCATCTGGACGTAGAGTTTTTTTTAGTGGGAGAAATGTTTCGTCACCTCTGGTGACTTCTTCAGTCGCCTCTGGTGAAGAAATCACCAGCGGTGATGAAACGTTTCTCCCACTAAAAAACGCTACGTCCAGATGAACAGATTCAGCTTTTTGGGAAACTAGGTAGCGATGTATTAGGATCTCCAATTGGCCAGACTGAGGTACAAATGGGGAGGAGGCGGGTTGTACAAATGAGTCTGAAAGGCAGAGTGACAGAAGACCACTGAGATTTGAAGCACATGGAAGAGAAGCTGACTAGCTTGCAGAAGGCAGGCAAGAAAATGATTGGGCTAGAGTGATGAATAAAGCACTGAGTTTGACAGCATGGGAAAACAGAAGTGATGTAAAGAGTAGACTAGCAGCTAAACACCCAAGAACGAAGATTAATGAGTACAGATCTTTTTTAATTTAACTTAGGGAAAAGCTTCACTAATAGCTATATCTTATTCAGTATTTTTTATTTTTTTGTTTATTTTTTTTATCAAGTGTTTTTTAGGATTTGTCAGTCTCCATTGTTTCTAAGCTGAACTGGCTGTCTTGTGTCTTTTCAGGAGAGACAAATCTGGAAAAAATACATTCAAACGTAAGACAGGCTATTGCGGGCAAATTTCCACTGTACTGTCTGGGTTTTGGTTTTGATGTTAAGTTTGAGTTTCTTGAGAAAATGTCGCTGCAAAATAACGGTGTGGCACGGCGGATTTATGAAGACTCTGATGCTGATTTACAGCTGAAGGTATTTTACGTAAATAGTCTCATGTGATTCAAAAACACAACACAGGATTGAAAGAAAAACCAAGAATGGTTTTTATAACTTCCACACTGTATGTCAACAGGGTTTCTATGAAGAGGTGGCAACTCCTCTGCTGACAGATGTGACAATGATTTATGTGGGTGGGACCAATCTAACCCAGACTAACTTCAGTCAGTATTACAATGGTTCTGAGATTGTGGTGGCCGGTCAGATCACAGACAATGACATTGAAACTTTCACTCCACAAGTTGTGGCCATTTCGGTAAGGATCAATCCAAGATACCCATCAGCTGTAATCTTCTGAAAGCTTTATCCTTGTATACTGACATTACAATATATTTGAATTATGACAGAGTAATAGAAGGTTAGTATTTTCTAACCCAAATGGCATTGTGGAATCCACTGAAACAGTATCTGGTGACCATATCCAAAGAGTTTGGGCCTACCTCACAGTTAAACAGCTTCTGGACAAAGAGTGAGTGTAATATATGCCATCTTACCTCTTGTGCTTTTTCCTAATCATCTACATTATAAAGGGCAGCAACAAATGTTTTTCTCTTCATTAATTGTTGAGTGCACCAGGAGGCATATTGGGATATTGGATAAGGCACATCATAATTTCCCTGAGCCCAAGATACCATCTTTAAATTATTTGTTTTGACTTGCAGTCCAAAAGCCAATTTGTTTGGTCAAAGCTAACATTAATGTTTACACTGTAGCATGAATTTATTGGCAAGCAAAAACCTGAGAAAAGAGGACGTGGAGTGATATGTATTCATGAGTGTGTATGCCTTGAAGAAGGAAGTCCTAGTTTGGGTCCAAGTTTGATCCTGTTTGAAGAACTCAGTGGACATTTCAAAATGTTTTCCGTGGGAAGAAACATTTTGTCCACTAAAAGATTTTTAATCAGCTTCCCATGTTGTGTCTGTATTTCCTATTCATAACATAGATGGCACCCTACAGTCTCAACAACTGAGCTGCAACTTTACAAAGCAAGTTAAAAATTTATAATGCAAACTGCAACAAAGGCAGGTCAGTCAGTTTATTACAGCAGTAGAATATAGTTAAAGTTTGGCATCTTGGCTCTGAGGTCATTTGTCCCACAAGTATGTTACAGTAATAAAATCGGAATGTTGACTTTACAATGACTTTACCTATTAAATTCCATGTTTCCATGTCATTAGAATATTTCAGGTTTCCAGAAATGCTACTCATACAAGAATGTTTTTAAAACATCATGGACTATCTGCAGACATGGAAAAATTAAAGATAAAAAAATATGTATAAATTACTTTATCATATTTTACTTCTAAATCAGCCCTCATATTTATTTAATCCTTTACGACACAGACTTCAGTTATCTGGACCTGAGAAAGAGCAAGTAAAGAAAGAGGCTTTGAGGCTCTCACTGAAGTACAGCTTTGTGACCCCTCTTACATCTATGGTGGTCACAAAGCCTCTGGGAGAGACCACAGATGTGCTTCATAAACCCAAGGAAGGTGAAAAACCACAGAGATGGCAGCCCCCTGGACGTCAACCTATTTTAGGACGACATACTACTGCTACTGGTCATGGGAGTGGTAGATTAGTTGGTGAGCAACAGAAACAAAGACAGCATGAACTTTTCTTTCAACAGTTAAACATTCTTTTCACCCTTCCTAAAAGCATATATTCAAATTAAGTTGCTCACTGAAATTAATTAAATGCTTGAAAAACTTTACATCCAGATTAATGTAATCAAGTATAGAGGTTCAGTTCTTCCATGTGACACAACTGATACAGTTAGATCCATAAATTTTTTGACAATGACACATTTTCTGGTAATTTTATCTCAATTAATTCAAGAGATTTAACAAAACATTAACTATTTAGGAATTAATGACTGTTTCTAAATGTCATCTTTTTCTTTTCAGTACAAAGTACACGCACTCCTGTTGATGACAGTGCCTCCGCTTTTGAACGCTGGTTGTCCTCACTTGAGCCAGGTACTGTTATGATCGAATTAAACTAAATGCATCTTTCTTGTTGTAGAGATAAAAATCTCAAAAAACTACAACCCAAATTCAGGAAAACGTGGGACGTTCTTTAAATTTGAACAAAATGAAAACCAAAGGACTTCCAAATCACATGAGCCAATATTTTTTTCACAATAGAACATAGATAACATAAAAAATGTTGAAACTGGGAAATTGTACACCATCATCCACTAAATGAGCTCATTTCAAATTTGATGCCTGCTATAGGTCCCAAAAAAGTTGGCACAGGAGCAACAAATGGCTGAAAAAGCAAGAAAGTCCAAAAAGATTTAGCTGGGAGAACATCTAGCAACTAATTAAGTTAATTGATATCAGGTCTGTAACATGATTAGCTATAAAAGGGATGTCATAGAGAGACAGAGTCTCTCAGAAGTAAAGATGGGCAGAGGCTCTGTGTATTTCAGGAGGACAATGTAAAACCACATACTGCAACTATTACAACAGCATGGCTTCGTCGGAGAAGAGTCCGGGTGCTGAATTGGCCTCCCTGCAGTTCAGATCTTTGGTTTTAATATTGTTTAACTTTAAAGAACATCCCAACTTTTCCGGAATTTGGGTTGTAGAGCAGGTGAGAGAACACTAATGTATTATAATAATCCAGTACACAGAGGACATGAGACTACATGCCGCAGCTCACATGTGAGAATCAAACTTGCAGGCAACTTTTCCTAAAATGCGACAGCTGGCAAGCCGAGTCTGAGGAGAGTGAGACAGCTGAGACTGATACAGGAGAGGGTTCAGCACCTGTGGAGACACGCAGATCACTGATCATATAATTCTGGTCAATAATCAATCATAAACAGGTAGCTCTCAGAAGTCCAGCAGTAACTGACCTCTTGTTTGATGGTCTCCTTAGGCAAAGCATTGATGGCTGATAGCAAAGTTTCCAACCAGGCGTTGCTCACCACTGTCAATGAAGACAGCAAAATCAGCAACAAACACAGCAACTTTAACGTCAGCATGCCAGCTGTGCAAGTGTGTTATACCTTCATATTACTTATGTAAAAATGATCTTATCATTTATATGCTCTTATCATGTAATTCTTAAAATTCGGAGCAAACAAAGCTTGCTTTTATTGAATATTGTCTTTGGGGTGTAATGATGAGCCTGTCCCAGCTGTCATAGGGACACCCTGGACTGGAACAACAACCACAGCACATACACAAAGATTACAACCCCTCACCTTCACATCTGCACCTACAGACCTCTACACAGAGAAACAACCTGAGCAGACTTTAAATTAGAACTAACTACTGCACCAGTGTAGACAACATAAATTACTCCCTCCCTGCTGAAGAAGTTCCTCTATAAAAATAATGATTCAGACTAAATCATCATAACAGTATTCTTCTTCAAACTCTCTTCCTATTATCAGTACAAGCAACCCACCAAACCAGGGTTTCTTCAGACAGTGCTGTTTCATCTTTTCATCTTTTACACACTAAATAAACTGCTGTTGTTGTCTCTGTGGTTCAGGTGCTTTTACCTGTGTCTCTGTGGTTCAGGTGCAACAGGACAATCTTCAGTATGGAGTAGGTGTGGGTGTGGATCAGGATGATGTCATCTTGCAGGATGGTTAAAAATGATGCTGCTGCAGCCAGTTGGATGTCAGCTCCAGCTCCATTCAGAACCTCCTGGGTCACACAGACAGGACAATTTACCTGTAAGACACACCTGTACAATGCACCTGTCATTTTGTGGCCACTCCCTGCTGTCCCTGACATTCAGTGTGACAGAGGTAACTTACCCGAACTTTTGGTACGACCCGACGAAATGTCTCAGCTGGATTTTGTCGGACGAGACTCGGCAGGTTACTGATGACACTGACTCTCTGCACCTCCTGACCCACACTGAGGAGCAGAGTGAAGACAGAGAGGATATAGAGAGGAGGACAGAGGGGATACAGAGGGGAGGATAGTGGGGAGACAGAGGGAAGGACAGTTGGAGACAAAGGAGGACAGAGGGGAGGACAGAGGAGGACAGAGGGGAGGACAGAGGGGATATAGAGAGGAGGAAAGAGAGGAGACAGATGGGAGGACAGTTGGAGACAAAGGGGAGTCAGAGGGGAGGAAAGAGGGGAAACAGAGGAGGACAGAGGGAAGATAGGATGAGAAGCCAGAATGTTTCCAGATCAGAAAGGTGAGGACAGGTCTATGTAAGCTGCTTTGCACTGCTCTGTTTTTCATCTTCTGTTATTACTGCTGGAACACAGCAAACTGCTGCTCTTTACTTTAAATGATGGCAAAATACGCAGGGAAAAGGGAAAGCAACAAAGCAGTTGAAGCTGACTAGCCATGTGGAGAATGATGTCTCATTGGATCGATGTTCTGATCAGTGGTCACAAGCCAAACTACAATCAATTCAATTCCATTCGATTTTATTTATATAGTGCCAAATCACAACAATAGTCGCCTCAAGGCACCTTATATAGTAAGGTAAAGACCCTACAATAATACAGAAAAACCCCAACAATCAGACGACCCCCTATGAGCAAGTACTTGGCAACAGTGGGAAGGAAAAACTCCCTTTTAACAGGAAGAAACCTCCGGCAGAACCAGGCTCAGGGAGGGGCAGTCATCTGAGAGACTGGTTGGGAGTGAGGGGAGGAAGACAAAGACATGCTGTGGAAGAGAGCCAGAGATTAATAATAACTCATTAAATGCAGAGAGGTGTAAAAACACATAGAGAGTGAACAGAGGTGAGAGAAGGACAGAGGCGGAAAGTAACAGATTACATTTACTCGCGTTACTGTAATTGAGTAGTTTTTTTGTTTACTTGTACTTTTTAAAGTAGTTTTTAAAGACTGTAATTTTACTTTTACTTAAGTATGTTTTGTTTTAAGTATTGTAATTCGCTACATTTAAAAATCACATCCGTTACTGAGTATTAAATTTAAAAAAAAACTACTGCAGGGAATGATGGGCAGGAAAACAAACTGGCGCTAAAATCCCCAAAAAGGTGGAGATGGACAAGTCAGACACCTGTGGTGCAGACCCAGCTGAAGCTGAACGGGAAGGAAATGAAGTCAATCCATGGCCATATTTAAGGGACTATTTCGGCTTCAAGTGCAAGAAAGGCAACAGTTTTATTATGCAGTGTAAGCTGAGGCTGAACTAGCAGCTTATAAAAACCGGACTTCAAACCTACGCAAGCATGTAGAGGTAACTTAAATAATGCTCACTTACAGTGGGGCAAAAAAGTATTTAGTCAGCCACCAACTGTGCAAGTTCTCCCACCTAAAAAGATGAGAGAGGCCTGTAATTTTCATCATAGGTATACCTCAACTATGAGAGACAAAATGAGAAAAAAAAATCCAGAAAATCACATTGTCTGATTTTTAAAGAATTTATTTGCAAATTATGGTGGAAAATAAGTATTTGGTCACCTACAAACAAGCAAGATTTCTGGCTCTCACAGACCTGTAACTTCTTCTGTAAGAGGCTCTGTCCTCCAGTCGTCACCTGTATTAATGGCACCTGTTTGAACTCGTTATCAGTATAAAAGACACCTGTCC